>ML292942.1:0-11136 GCA_005239495.1 Nicotiana undulata | reverse complement strand
CACTAGGCCCCAAACACGGCTTACAGCCCAAATCATATCATAATAAAATAGTACTAATTAAGCATAGGCTTAAAAGTCGGTTTAGCAACTCAATAGTCACCTAAATAGGAAAGATGTTTCAAAAGTTTCCACCTTTTTATTTCAAAACCCGTGAAAGGGTGCATAGTCCGGGGTTTCATACCCTCAGGACAGGATTTAAAGACATTACTTACCTCAAAACTAGCCCGAAAACTATTCCGCAATGCGCTTGCCTCTCGAATCAACCTCCGAAGGCTCCAAATCTACCAAGTTCAGATTTTTATCATCAACATATGCTTAAGGAATAAATTCCAATTGAAAAATATCGAATTTAACTCAAAAATCCGAAACCGGTCAAAACCCGACCCCCGGGCCCGCGTCCCGAAACTCAGAAATTTTTACAGAAAAGTGTTCTTCATCTTCTCACGATTCCGTACATATAAAGAACACCAAAATCGGAGTTCGTTTGACCCCTCAAATCGACCCTTGAAGGTCTCATAATCTCATGCCCCAAAATCCTATTTTTCTACTGTTTTTCATGAATTAAAAGCTGGTATTATGGTCTATAATCACCCATAAATGAGTTTTAATAATAAAATTACTTACCTCTGTGCTACCCACTGATTTTCTCCTTCAAAATTCGTCCAAAAAGCTTTCCTCCGCTCAACAATGGTGTAAAAGAGGGTTTAAGTCGCGGAGGGTCTATTATTTAACTGCCCAGTGATTTGCTCTCCTGGATCGCAGCCTTAGCCCTGCGATCGCACTGACCAATCCCCCAGACCTCCGCGATCACAGTGCAGCTCACGCTATCGCGGTTCAATAGAGCCTCAACCTACGCGATCGCAGCCATTCTCACGTGATCGCAAAGAACGTTTGACCTCACTCCCCACGCGCCTGACTGACCCTACGCAATCGCGATCAAGTCCACGCGATCGCACTGCTTAAGCCACTCACCTTACGCGATCGCACCCTCACTTCCGCGATTGCGATGCACAAATTTCTCCTGCCTTCCTTTAACCTTACGCGATCGCGGACCATTCCTCGCGATCGCGGTGAACAAATTCCTGCTGCACTAACACCAGAAATCAGCATTTCTCCTAAGTCCAAAAGTGCCCGTTAACCATCCGAAATCAATCCCGAGCCCCTCGAGACCCCAACCAAATATACCAACACATCCCATATCATCATTAGAACTTAGTTGCACTCTCGAAACACCAAAACTAACATCAAAACACCAAAATTACATCGGATTCAAGCCTCAGAACTATAAAATTTCTAAAATTCACCAATGATGCCGAAATTATCCAAATCAACTCCGATTGACCTAAACTTTTGCGGACAAGTCCAAAATGACATTACAAACCTGTTCCAACTGTCGGAATTCTATTTCGACCCCGATAGCCTATTTTCCACTGCCGACCGGGAATCACCAAAAACTAACTTTCGCCAATTCAATCCTAATTCTACACCGGACATCACGAATTGTTCTGAACATACTCCTAAGTCCCAAATCACCTAACGAAGCTATTCGAACCATAAAATCCGCATCCGATGTCGTTTACTAATAAGTCAACTCTTAGTTGACTTTTCCCTTTTTAAGGCTATTTTAAAAGGCTAATTGACTGAATTCTCACTACAACCATTCGATTTCAAGCTTATCAACTCTAATACATCAATTACAGTATAACTAATCTATATCAAGTCAATAACAATAATTCTACTGCAGGTTTTTACGTAACGACGGACCGGGTCGTTACACTAATAATCATGATCATTCTTTTATGTGCATTAGAAACCATGCTTTAGGACTTCTATTGCATTCGCTTTAATACCACGCCTACATCGTATAAAATCAATAACTACCATATCTAGGAGCGTAGGTTTAAAAGTGTCCCCAACACCTAGATATCATGTTTATAAGATAAGTGTACAAAATCAGTTCTGTAATGATCAGCACCTAGGCAGCATGCTTATAGGACATAATGAACTCAAATTGCTTGTTTTAAATCGATTATTAGAACTATGATTACAATTGGATATCATTCTTATAGGGTATCTCAGATCCACACCTAGTCAAGCCAATAGGTAATTAAATTCTTGCAAAAAATGGTGAAATTGTGCTCTGCTTAATTATTTATGAACTTCCCAGATTCAGCAAGTCCTAAAATCAGTAGGCAAACTGATTAGGTCTCCACTGCCTCGCTTTTAATAAAATATTGCATATGATCTGTTTTCATGTTCATTTAGATACCCTGCTTTAGGACTTTGAAATGTCTAAAATCCTGTTGTTTGAGACGTGCAAATTACTTGCTTATTTGTGGAGGTAAATCTGAGCCCCCTTTAATTGTTCCTTTATGTAAATGTCCTATTTGTTTTTGTTTGTCACTTAGATCTTCTCCTTTTAAGCACCTTAGGAGAGTCTAGAACTGCCTTAATTAGAGGTCCTAAGCACCTCTAGGGCCATAAGGAACGGACGGGTAATGCACGCATAGAGTACGTTTAATTAGAATCGCTTATATAACCACTAAGGGGAGGGTAATTGGGTAGTAAAGGATATGATGACCTGTGCGCTAATGCCACGTGTAACACCTCTCATTGAGGAAAGCTTACCGGGTGTAATATTCGTCAAAATTATTATGACTATTTGCTTGCATTAGAAACTATATTCTTAGGATTGTTTGGCATACTAGAAAACATGTTTATGGGTGCATTATGCCATTTGTTCTAAAAATTCTGCTTTCTAAACTTCTACATAATCATGTCCGCTTTGAAATTTTGTCACTAAGTTGCTACTAATCCTGCCTAATAATCATGATCATTCTTTTATGTGCATTAGAAACTATGTTTTACGACTTCTATTGCATTCGCTTTAATACCACGCCTACATCGTATAAAATCAGTAACTACCATGTCTAGGAGAGTAGGTTTAAAAGTGGCCCCAACACCTAGATATCATGTTTATAAGATAAGTGTACAAAATCAGTTCGGTAATGATCAGCACCTAGACAACATGCTTATAGGACATAATGAACTCAAACTGCTTGTTTTAAATCGATTATTAGAACTTTGATTACAATTGGATATCATGCTTATAGGGTATCTCAGATCCACATCTAGGCAAGCCTATAGGTAATTAAATTCTTGCAAAAAATGGTAAAATTGTGCTCTGCATAAGGAAGGGATGGGTAATTCACGCATAGAGTACGTTTAATTAGAATTGCTTATATAACCACTAAGGGGAGGGTAATTGGGTAGTAAAGGATATGATGACATGTGCGCTAATGCCACGTGTAACACCTCTCATTGAGGAAAGCTTACCGGGTATTGCACAGATGTGATCCTATAGGCTAATAAACCTAGGACTTCCCTTATTCTTGTTTTTTAATAATCCATATGTGCTTAAAATGCTTTATCTGCTTAATGAACAATTCACAAAATGAGTTTGGTCGGGACCCACCGTTGCAGACCTCGAGGGGTGCCTAATGCCTTCCCCTCAAGGTAACTTCAAGCCCTTGCCCAATCTCTGGTGACACAAATCGGTTTATCTGAGTTACTTGCATTAGGTTGCCTAACGCACATTAAATCCGTTAGGTGGAAACTCTTCAATTTCTATATCCCTTTCCCAAAAGGAAATGAGTTGTTCCAAAGAATGTCGAAACTCGGACTCCGCGTAAAACGAAAAAAGGGGGGCGCGACACACACTCACCTGCCAGCCACAAGAATCCGTTCACTCCATTAACATCAATCGTAGGTCCAACAATATATCCATAACTCTAAGTCATATTACACCCCAAAACGGTAATCTAGCATTCATATTCCTCTACATACAAAGCAAAGTCTTTCTGTCGCATCTGAACTTCCTAGATATAAAAACCACCATCTCAAACGAAATACATAGACTTAGTCATTTGTTCACCATGACCCAGCTCGCATCAAGCTTCCCTAAAGCATGTGGCTATCCTACCACAAAATTCATACGATACGCTAACACTCTCACTCCGGGTTAACCATCTTCCGAAGTGAATTGCTTGATCTTTGTTGCGCATACTCAACTTTCTAACAATTCAACCACCACGAGTCACATACCACCATGTCTTTCCTCATCATTTGCTACTAAAAATACTGCCTCAAATCATAACCCATCTCTGTGGCATACAAACAAATAAAGTACAACAACCTCTAAGCTCCATCGAAGACCATCTCCCTCGAATCATCGATAATAAAAACATTGATTTGACCCTGCAGCCACCACATAGCGCCATCTCTGATAACCACTTATTAGGTACCATTTCACAGCACCATGCCCCAAAGGCAAACAAATGAAGACTATCATACCGACGAGCCTTACTGCGTTCAAATAAGGACGACGACACCACAACACAAACAAGAATTCTACCAAGTTAGAAATATCAAATCTCGCAACTCCGTCAACCAAAACCTGAGCATTCATAGACCAGTTTCCATTCCAGTAACGGAACGAATACCAAACTTCCCAATCATGAGCTGAATAATCCTCCTCCTCCTAAATCATTCATTGTCGCGACACGTAAATTAGTACCCCTACCATTTACACCATCACTGCGCAATAACAACACATGAACATGATAATGCACTGTGTATAACTGTAATATCTGGGCTGAAACGATAGAACACCCCTCCATAAGGGCGACGATAATAGTCTGCCCACATACGCAGGAAAAGACATCCTGCACCATTTCTGTAGCATCTCCATAACTCATACGTGCCAAACTGAGACTGAATGTTTGAAGTCACATAAGAATGAGTAGGAAGGAACGAAGACATAAGCTTCAATAAAATCAAATCTTTCACGACCCCAAATCAATAAAGGTCGTGATGGCACCTAACGTAAAACTAGGCTATCCCTTTAACACAGTGAAAACAACCTTTGTCTGTTTTATAAAAATGCAAATCATAAACTGATAAGGATCCTATTGGTTAGATAATCCCAACAGAAATAATAATAAAAGCAAGCAACCAAAACCGCCCCCAAACCTCGGGAGTCAACTATCATGAGCATCTAGGATGATAATACAATGTATCGAAATATAACTCTGTCACTAATACTAGTCCAAAAGAGACATCAATGTATAGGAATAGGAAGAAAGGAGGTCAGTTGTGGACGTTGAGCAGTTACCTCGATCCTCGAGCAAAAATCCAAGCACGTCAGAAGACACTAGTGAGATGGTCTGGTACCTGGATCTGCACACAGGCGTGCAGGGAGTAACGTGAGTACGCCAACTCAGTAAGTAACTAAAAACTTGAGTGCAGTGACGAGCATTTATATATCGTATTTTATAAAAACAACAGTTCAACTTTTGTTTGAAAACACAGTGTAAAGAAGAGTGAGAAAACAGTAAAATTCACAATGTATCTGCCTTCTAAGCCCAATATCTCTCATATCAAGGTATCTCAGTCACTCATATCTCCACTATCAGTATGTTATGCTCTCACTAAGCACTCTCACTCAACAAGTACCAGATATCCACTGTATTGATGTGGCGTGCAGCCCAATCCAATACATATATATATATATATACATACATATATTGTTGCGGTGCGCAGCCCGATTCATATATAATACGCTGCGGCGTGCAGCCCGATCCATATATAATAGTTGATTGTGCTCACTGGGGGTGTACAGACTCTGAAAGGGCTCCTATAGCCCAAGCACTATGTTGTTGCGTCGTGCAGCCCGATCCAATATATATATATATGCTACGGCGTGTAGCCCGATCCATATATAATGTATATTGTTGTAGCGTGCAGCCCGATCCATATAATATATAATATATATTGTTGCGACGTGCAGCCCGATCCATAACTATCCTCACATACTCGGCTCTCGGCCTCACTCAATCATCCTTACAAGCCCCAAAATACCTCTCAGAGTTTCAAACAGTGATAATAACAATAAGTAGAAAACATGACTGAGTTCACAAATGTTCTTTCAGCATAGTGTAAGAATCGTATAAAAGTACCTCTGAAGGTCTAACAGATCGGCACAAGGCCCCAAACATGGCTTACAGCCCATAAACAAGTATAGATTTCTAAAATACAGGATATCGTAAGGTTTTCAAATTGAATACGCGGCTAAATAGTCTCTACGGGACGGACCAAGTCACAATCCCTATAGGTGCACGCCCACACGCTCGTCACCTAGCATGTACGTCACCTCATTTACCAAAATAATGTAAAATACCGGGGTTTCATACCCTCAGGTTTAGAGTTACAATCAATACTTACCTCAAAACAGTCCAAAATCAACTCTGCAATGCTTTTGCCCCTCGAATCAGCTCCCAAATGCTCCAAGTCTATCAAAATCAGATTCACAACATCAAAATATGCTAGGGAAACGAAACCCAATCGACAACTATCAAATTTAGGCATAATTCCCGAAATTGGCCAAACCCGACCCTTGGGCCCATGTCTCGAAACTCGATAAAATTTACACCAAAATGATCCTCATCCTCCCACGAGTCTATAATTACCAAGAACACTGAAATCGGAGTCCAAATGACCCCTCAATTCCCCATTTTAAGGTTTCTTAATCTCAAGCCCTAATTACCTATTTTTGCACTGATTTGCCCCAAATTTCCACCACTAAACAGACCTTTAATCACAAATAAACGAGTTTAGAGTCCAAAAATCTTACCTCAATTAAGAATTGTCGATATCCCTCTTCAAAACCCTCCAAAAGCTTGAAACCCGTATGAAAATGGTGAAAAAGAAGACCAAAACTCGCTAAGTCCAACTTATATACTTTCTGCCCAGGCATTTCACACATGCGGACCACTCCTGCAGTCAAATATACCGCACCTGCGACTTCTCATTAAGCGGGCCAAATCCGCACCTGCAACTCCATTTCAACACCTGCGAAGTCCAACGTCCGATTCTACGACTTTTCACTTAGCTGCCCAAAATCCGCACTTGCGGAGTCCTGTCCGCTTCTGCGGGCCCGCACCTGCGTCTCCCCATTCGCAAGTGCGGTCACACTAGAAAACTCACACCATCAGTTGATATGCTGCAATTTTGCAAGTTCGAACCCCCGTTAGCCATCCAAAATCAATCCCGAGCCCCTCAGGTCCCAACCAAAATACCAACAAGCCATAAATGATCATTCGGACTTAGTCACATCCTCGGAACACGCAAAATAACATCAAAACACTAAATTCACCTCGAATTCAAGCCTATGAACTTTAAAACTTCTCAATTTCACCAAAGATACCGAAACCCTCCAAAACACATCTGATTGACCTGAAATTTTGCACACACGTCCAAAATGACACTACGAACCTGTTCCAACTTCCGGAATTCCATTCCGACCCTGATAGCCTATTTTCCACTGCCGACCGAAAATCACCAAAAACTAGCTTTCGCCTATTCAAGCCTAATTCTACGCCAGACCTCCAAACTACATTTCAAACACACTCCTAAGTCACAAATCACCTAGCAAAGCTACCCGAGCCATAAAATCCGCATTCCGAGATCGTTTACCCAGAAGTCAACTCCCAGTTGACTTTTCCAACTATAAGGCTACTTTAAGAGACTAAGTGTCTCTATTCTCACTACAACCCTTCCAAACCCAATCCATCCGACTCCGACACATCATAAATAGTATAAACAATGCATGACAAAGCAAAAGCAGGAATAACTGTGCAAATTCTACGAAACGACCGGTCGGGTCGTTACATTCTCCCCCTCTTAAACAAACGTTCGTCCTCGAACGGGTCTAGAAATATACTTGGAGTCTCAAACAAGTGAGGATATCTTCTCTACATCTCCCGCTCGGTCTCCCAAGTAGCCTTCTCCACTGGTTGTCCTCTCCACTGCACCTTCACTGAAGTTATATCCTTAGACCTCAACTTTTTGACCTGATGACCCAAAATAGCCACTGGCTCTACCTCATATGACATATCACCCTCGAGCTGAACTATGTTGAAGTCTAAAACATGAGATAGGTCACCAATATATTTCCGGAGCATCGAAACATGAAATACCAGATGAACACCCGATAGGCTGGGTGGCAAATCAAGCCTATAAGCCACCTCCCCAATCTTCTGAAGCACCTCAAAAGGCCCAATGAACCGGGGACTCAGATTTCCCTTCTTCCCTAACCTCGTAACACCCTTCATGGGTGACACCTTCAGCAGTACCTTCTCTCCCTCTATGAAAGACACATCACGGACCTTCCGGTCCGCATAACTCTTCTACCTAGACTGCGCCGTGCGAAGTTGCTCCTGAATCAACTTCACTTTATCCAACGCATCCTAAACCAAGTCTATGCCCAATAGCCTAGCCTTGCCGGGTTCAAACCAATGAATCGGAGATCTACACCTCCTACCATATCAATCCTCATACGGAACCATCTGAATGCTGGACTGATAGCTATTATTATATGCAAATTCCCCGAGTGGCAGAAACTGGTCCCATGAACCCCCAAAATCAATCACACAGGCATGTAGCATGTCCTCCAAAATCTGAATAGTGCGCTCCGACTGCCCGTTGGTCTGAGGATGAAACGTTGTGCTAAACTCAACCTGAGTACCCAAACCTCTCATCATGGCTCTCCAAAACTAGATGTGAACAAAGTACCTCTGCCAGAAATTATAGAAATTGGAACCCCATGCAATCGGACAATCTCCCTTATATAGATCTCAGCTAACCGCTCCGAAGTGTAAGTAGTACTAACAGGAATGAAGTGCGCAGACTTGGTCAGCCGATCCACAATGACCTAAATAGCATCAAATCTCCTCGAAGTTCGTGGGAGCCCAACTACAAATTCCATGGTGATCCGCTCCCACTTCCACTCCGGAATATCTAACCTCTGAAGTTATCCACCTGGCCTCTGGTGCTCATACTTGACCTGCTGGCAGTTGAGACACCGGGCTACATAATCAACAATATCTCTCTTAATCCGCCGCCACCAATATTGTTGTCTCAGATCCTGGTACATCTTCGCGGCACCCAGATGAATGGAATACCGTGAGCTATGAGCCTTTGCTAAAATCAACTCTCGAAGTCCATCCACATTGGGCACGCAAAGTAACTAAAAACTTGAGTGCAGTGACGAGCATTTATAAATCATATTTTGTAAAAACAACAGTTCAACTTTTGTTTGGAAAACACGGTGTAAAGAAGAGTGAGAAAACAGTAAAATTCACAATGTATCCGCCTTTTAGGACCAATATCTCTCATATCAAGGTATCTCAGTCACTCATATCTCCACTATCAGTATGCCATGCTCTCACTAAGCACTCTCACTCAACAAGTACCAGATATCCACTCAATTGTTGCGGCGTGCAACCCGATCCAATACATATATATATACATATATTGTTGCGGTGCGTAGCCCGATCCATATATAATACGCTGCAGCGTGTAGCCCGATCCATATATAATAGTCGACTGTGCTCACTGGGGGTGTACAGACTCCGGAAGGGCTCTTACAGCCCAAACACTATGTTGTTGCAGCGTGCAGCCCGATCCAATATATATATATATATATATATATATATATGCTACAGCGTGTAGCCCGATCCATATATAATGTATATTGTTGCAGCGTGCAACCCGATTTATATAATATAAAATATATAATATATATTGTTACGGTGTGCAGCCCGATCCATAACTATTCTCACATACTCGGCTCTCGACCTCACTCGATCATCCTCACAAGCAACTCGGGCAACTCATCTCAACTCACAGGACTCAGCCCCAAAATACCTCTCAGAGTTTCAAACAGTGATAATAACAATAAGTAGAAAACATGACTGAGTTCACAAATGTTCTTTCAGGATAGTGTGAGAATAGTATAAAAGTACCTCTGAAGTTCTAACAAATCGGCACAAGGCCCCAAACATGGCTTACAGCCCATAAACAAGTATAGATTTCTAAAATACAAGATATCGTAAGGTTTTCAAATCGAATACGCGGCTTAATAGTCGCTAAGGGACGGACCAAGTCACACTCCCTTTAGATGCACGCCCACACGCTCGTCACCTAGCATGTATGTCACATCATTTACCAAAACAATGTAAAATACCGGGGTTTCATACCCTCATGTTTAGAGTTACAATCGTTACTTACCTCAAAACAGTCCAAAATCTACTCTGCAATGCTCTTGCCCCTCGAATTGGCTCCCAAATGCTCCGAGTCTATCAAAATCAGATTCACAACATCAAAATATGCTAGGGAAACGAAACCCAATCGACAACTATTAAATTTAGGCACAATTCCCGAAATTGGCCGAACTCGACCCCCAGACCCACGTCTCGGAACTCGATAAAATTTACACCAAAATAATCCTCATCCTCCCACGAGTCTATACATACCAAGAACACTGAAATCGGAGTCCAAATGGCCCCTCAATTCCCCATTTTAAGGTTTCTTATTCTCAAGCCCTAATTACCTATTTTTGCACTGATTTGCCCCAAATTTCCACCACTAAACAGACCTTTAATCACATATAAACGAGTTTAGAGTCCAAAAATCTTACCTCAATGAAGAATTGTCGATATCCCTCTTCAAAACCCTCCAAAAGCTTGAAACCCGTATGAAATGGTGAAAAAGAAGACCAAAACTCGCTAAGTCCAACTTATATACTTTCTGCCCAGGCATTTCGCACATGCGGACCGCTCCTGCAGTCAAATATACCGCACCTGCGACTTCTCATTAAGCGGGCCAAATCCGCACCTTCAACTCCATTTAAACACCTGCGAAGTCCAACGTCCGCTTCTGCGACTTTTCACTGCGCTTCCCAAAATCTGCACCTGCGGAGTCCTGTCCGCTTCTGCGGGCCCGCACCTGCGGCTCCCCATCCGCAGGTGCGGTCACACCAGAAAAATCGCACCAGCAGCTGATATGCTGCAATTTTGCAAGTTCGAACCCCCGTTAGCCATCTAAAATCAATCCCGAGCCCCTCGGGCCCCAACCAAAATACCAACAAGCCATAATTGATCATTCGGCTTAGTCTCATCCTCGGAACACGCAAAATAACATTAAAACACTAAATTCACCTCGAAATCAAGCCTACTGACGAGCGTATGGCGTATATATAATTTTAGCTCGTACTCTGTCAAATAATAGTATAGAAAG
>ML292941.1:0-67227 GCA_005239495.1 Nicotiana undulata | reverse complement strand
CGGGGGCCATGAATGCATGAATGCGTATATATGACTGTATGAATGCATATATATATGTGTATACGTAGACACCGTGGTACGACTCGCCCACACTCAACGGGATCGGATACTCACATCTCACTTGATAGCCAAAGTTAGGATTTTATCATATTATCCACTTTGCTCATAATATCACCATGATGGAACAATTCAAGTATAGGAAGGAATTTCAACCACCTTCGTTTAACTCAACAACTCAATATCAGAACTTATCCCATTTGCTTCTTTCTCTTTATCAATTATATCAGGAGTAACACAATTACTCAATTGATGAAATTCATAATTCTTATCTGAATAGTATGTACATTTAATCCACAGCTATCATAGCTCAATTTCATCATATATCAGTAATAATTTGTACAAACATCATATAATATCAAACAAACAGTCAGAACATGCTCGTGGGTCTTACGGCTACCCAACATACAAGATAGATGCTGCGTACGGACTCTCGTCACGTGGTACGTACGCAGCCCCCTCAACAAGCACAATTAGCAACAAAGAGCCTAGGGGACATTTCCCCCTTACAAAGTTTGGAAAGGAGACGCACCTGGACAAGTACTCCTCCGGTCAACAGACCAATCAACAAGACGCACGAATCCTCCGAATCACCCTCGATGGCTCGCAACTAGCCAAAAACACATAATTATATCAATTTAGGAAGAATCGAGGAGGATTTATCAAGGATTTTCCCTAAAAACACATTCTTGACATACTTGGCAAATTCAACTCCGAGCCTCGGCGTCCGGAAAATTATAATTCTTGAAGAAATGCGCTATACGTCGCCTAAGGATCAAGATTAACTCAATTAATCATCCTACAATGGCCCTAAAATCAGAATTCCCATTTTCCTCAAAACCCTCTATTCTCCCCAACAATTTCTTATGAATTTCTATGAATTTGGAGGTTGAAATTCCCAAAGAATTGAATAAATTAACATGCGGAGGGTTACAGAATCACTTACCTGAATTACTAGGCCAAAACACTGCTCTGGAGCTCTTAGAGGTCTCAACAATGGAGGAAAAATCGAGTTTTGGGATGAAAAATCACGAAAGGGCTATTTATAGGACTGCCCAACAATTTCCGCACCTGCGACCTTTGGATCGCAAGTGCGGACTCGCACCTACAGGAAATTGGGTCGCACCTGCGAAAAAGGCCTGGGTACTGGGGGGGGGGGGTTCTTGCTCTTACGGACTTTGGATCGCAGGTGCGGACTCGCACCTGGCTGAAATTGGCCGCGCCTGCGATGGCCTGGGCCTTGGGGATGGGTCTAGCGGGTTCAACGTTAAACGCCATCACGGCCTGAAGGTGGGATATCGGGTCGTGACAAGTTGGTATCAAAGCACTAGGTTACTTAGGTCTCACAACTCACGAACAAACTTGGTAGAGTCTGAGGGATCGGTACGGCGACGTCTGTACTTATCCCCTAGAGGCTGCAAAGTTAGGAATAACTTCATTTTTTCTTCTTCTCTGTTGTGCGATTTGAATTCTAAATGCTAATTGAGTTTCTATTCTATTCTCTCGCAGATGGCGAGAACGCGTGCTTCCTCATCTACCGATCAGCAGCTCGATCCTCCTGTTGCAGCTCCTACGAGGGGTCGAGGACGAGGAAAAGGCCGTGCTAGAGGCCGAGGCAGGGGAAGGGCTCAGCCTAGAGCAGCAGCCCCAGTAGAGGACCCACAGGTAGACTTTCTCGGTGAGGTTCCTACTCAGACGGGTCCAGTCGGACCAGCTCAGGTCCCAGAGGGGTTCATGGCCACCCCGGTTCTTCAGGATGCTCTTGTCCGCTTAGTGGGACTTATGGAGAGCAAGGCTCAGACCGGTCTTCTTCCTATTGCACCATCCGTCTCTCAAGCTGAGGGAGGGCCCCAAACTCCTGCTACTCGCACACCAGAGAAGCTAGTTCCTCAGTTACAGACTTCGGCACCTCAGGCAGTCGGAGTAGCTCAGCCGGGTATTGTAGCACCGACAGTTGAGGGAGCAGCTATGTCAGCAAATGCCCTATGGAGATTAGACCGGTTCACCAAGCTATTTCCTACTACTTTTACTGGTGCACCGTCAGAGGATCCCCAGGATAACTTGGACTGTTGTTGTGAGGTTCTTCGGAACATGGGCATTGTGGAGACCAACGAGGTCGATTTTGCTACTTTTCATCTTTTTGGTACCGCCAAGACTTGGTGGAGAGACTATTGCTTGACCAGACCAGCTGGGTCTGCACCTTTGACTTGGGCTCAGTTCTCCGAGTTGTTCTTGGGGAAGTTTCTTCGAGTTACTCAGAGAGAGGACTATCAGAGGCAGTTTGAGAGCCTCCAGCATGGATCTATGACTGTTACACAATACGATCCCAGGTTCATTACTCTGGCCCGACATGCTATCATGATACTCCCCACTGATCGAGAGAGGGTGAGGAGGTTTATTCAGCGTTTGGCTCAGCCCATTATACTTCAGATGGCCGGAGAGTCAAGTACCGATATTTCATTTCAAGATGCGGCCAATGTGGCCAGGAGGATCGAGATGGTTTTGTCACATGGCAGTGGTCAGGGGTCTGACAAGAGACCTCGTCATTTCGGTCGATTCAGTGGTGCCTCATCTAGAGGCAGAGATTCCTTCGGCAGAGGTCATCCTCCTAGACCATACCAGTCGGCACTTCAGGTGTCCCGCAGTGCACCACCAGCTCCTATTGGTGCGTCACCAGCCCCTATAAGTGCACCGCCGCATCAGAGCTTTCAGGGTGGTTATTCTTGTCGACATGGACAGTTCCAGGTCCAGTAGTCTTAGCAGCAAAGGTCTTGTTACTCTTGTTGTATTCCGGGGCACATTGCTAGGTATTGCCCCGGGGCTTCTAGTAGTCCTCAGTATCAGGGTTCCCGTGCTATGGTTCCCGCATCAAGTGCACCCCCACCCCCTCAACCAGCTAGGGGTGGAGGTCGAGATTCCAGAGTTGGAGGTCAGACTCATAGAGGTGGAGGACATGTCATGAGAGGAAGAGGTCAGCCCGCAGTAGGCCGAACCAAAGATGTTCAGGTTGGAGGGGCTCCGCCTCGGTGCTATGTTATTCCTGCCCGGCCTGAGGCTGAGGCCTCTGATGCAGTTATTACAGGTACGATCTCAGTTTGCAGCCGAGATGCTTCTGTTTTATTTGATCCGGGTTCTACTTTCTCCTATGTGTCTTCATATTTTTCCCCTTATCTGAGTATGCCCCCTTGTTGGCCCATGTCACTAAATGGGTTTTGAAGATTGACAAAATATGACAAGTTGAACCAGGCCCATCATAGCATACACATCTGAACGGAACAGTTGGCACAAGAATCATACTTGCATAGGAGACATCAGTGTTTGATGAGTATCAAAGAACTAGGAGAATGTCTTCTAATACGAAAAGGTTGCAAACTGATAAAGATGACAAAAGTTGATTTAAGCTAGGACAGAAATAAAGGAAGGAAGTTGAGTTACAATCATACTCGTTTACCCAGGAAGAGTTGGATCAGAATTGAATCACGTACTCAACAAACGGACTCTATAAATACTCAATGTATTACTGCTGAAATATTCGACGCACAAGTACTAAAGTGAATCAAGATCTGAAGCAAAAGTCCCAGAGATATTTTGCAAGCAGAATTGTTGTGCGATACAGAGCCTACAGTTCAACTAGAAGAAATAGTTCCATCGTTTGTGTATTGAGTCTAGTTGATTGTAGTAGGAGTTTTATACATTGTATCTTTTTAGCTTTCATATAAGAAATTGTAATAGGTACACATTGTTCAAGTTAGAGTTAGCTTGAAATCTGTAGAAATTAGCTAGAGACTAGTTAATACAAAGAGGATTAGAGTTAGTCCTAGGATTACAAAAGAGTTTATTTTGTAAGTCCGTTTTGGCTTAGAGTTTTTAGTGAAGAGTTTGAGCAAATCCTACTGAGGAGTAGGTCGTGGTTTTTTCACCTTTTGAGCCAGGTGTTTTCCACATAAAAATAACTGTGTCTTTACTTTACTGCTTTATTATTCCGCAAACAGTAGTAAGTAGTACTTAAGAAGAATCAGGTTCTTCTCATTAGACATCACTCGAAAATTGGGTACTGCACAATTAACTCATAATATTGTGTAGTATTGACGTCTAAAACATCAATTGGTATCAGAGCATGTTATCCATGAAAAGGATAACACCTTGGAAAAGATCAGGACGAGTTCACCACCTAGGAACTGGGAAGGTCAATCAACCGCAAGGCCACCACTCTTCAATGGCCAATACTATTCTTGGTGGAAAAATAGAATGAAGGACCATGTTATTGGATAGGACTATGAACCATGGGAAATAGTCACTGATGGACCCCTTGCAACAATGAAGAAGACTGTTGAAGGTGTAGATGTACCTAAGACTAGGGCTGACTGCACGACTGAAGACCTGAAGAAATGGGAGAAGAATGCCAAGGCCAAGAAGTGGCTAGTATGTGGACTAGGTCATGATGAATACAGTAGAATCCAAAGCTGCACAACAGCCAAAGGAAATCTGGGACACTCTACAAGTAGCCCATTAAGGAACACCTCAAGTCAAAATATCTAGAGGTACACTACTATACTCTCAGTATGAAAACTTCACTATGAAAGAAGGAGAGACTATTCAGGATATGTACACAAGGTTTACAACCTTGACCAATGAACTCAAGTCTCTTGGAAGAATCATACTTGAAGAAGACAAGGTAGAGAAGATCTTGACAAGGGTTTTGCCTATCTCCTGGGAAAGCAAGATCACTGCTATCCAGGAATCCAAATATATGGAAAGCCTTAGACTGGATGAGTTAATTGGAAATCTCACTGCTTATGAACTCAGAAGGCATACCATGAAGATGGATGCCCCAAAGAAGGAGAAAAGTCTAGAACTTAGGATTACTGAAGGAGCAGATATGGAGGAGGATGAGATGGCCATGATCACCAAAGAATTTAGAAACTTTCTCATGAGGAAGAAGGGCATCTCTAGGGGAGGAAACTTCAACAAGGCAAAGGCACCAGAAAGGCCAGCTAATGAGGGATGCTACAAGTGTGGAAAAACTGACCATCTCATCAAAAACTGCCTTCAGTGGGAAGTAGAATGGAAAAAGGAGAGATATGAAAGAAGGAACAGGAAGAAGGAACTGGTCCAACCCAAGAAAATAACAACTAAGGTTATGGTTGCTGCTTGGGGGGAAAGTTCAGATGAGGAATCAGAAGATGGAGAGACTGAATATCAGGCGCTCATGTCAATTGGAGAATCTAATGAGGAATCACATGAAGAACCACAAGTAAGTATTTCCCATCTTAAAAACAAAATAAAATTCCTGTCTAAGGAAAAACTCTCTGAGTTGCTACTTGATTTCATAGATGATTCTGAGGAAACATCCAAAGAGAGTGACCAACTCTCTAAAGAATGTGCAATGCTAAAAGAAAAGTGCATGAACCTGGAAATCAGAGCCAGTGAATCTGGAAAAAAAAACACTCTTCTGTTGAACCAGGTTCATCCACTTGAGACTGAGATTCTAGAATTAAAATCTGAAAACTTAAGACTAAGATTAGGATCTAGTAAAAAGGTTGTTGATCACTCTCATGTCATGTTAGAAGAGAATTTGGGAAAACTAAAAGATAAAATGTATGCCAAGGATTAACAGATAAGATCACTTAAAGAAGAGCTTGGCAAAGTCAAACATGAATTAGATAGAACTTGTAAATGGAATAAATCTTCTCATGCCCTGACATGGCTGCAAGAGAATCATAGTAGCAACCGGAGAGGGCTTGATTTTGGGAGTCAATTGACCAAGTGGGATCCCAAAAGCAAGTATCTCTCTCCTCCTGAAAATAAAATCTGTACCCACTGTGGCAAGACTGGCCACTACAAATATGAGTGTGCTGTAAAAAGGCAGGCCAGTCAGACAAATGAGAGATCCATTAAAAAGAAGTACTGGCTACAAAACTGGGCCAGGAAAAATCTTATTCACCCATTCTCTCATAGAAAAGGACCCAAACTAGTTTGGGTTCTTAAAACTAACCCCTGATTTCTTTTCTTTTTTTGTACAAGTGAATGGAAGCAGCCTAATTTGGTTTTTGGATAGTGGCTGCTCTAAGCATACGACAGGGAACAAGGAACAGTTCCTTTCACTTGAAAACCTCAAAGGAGGAAATGTCTCCTTTGGAAACGGAAAGAAAGGTGAAATTATAAGGGTCGGCAAGGTAGGTAAAGATGCCACACGTTCAATAGAACATGTGTACCTGATAGATGGCTTGAAATATAGCCTAATCAGTGTGTCACAACTGTGTGACAGAGGTAACCTTGTCGCTTTTACTTCCACAAAATGTTTTATGATCAATCTGCTTACTGACAAGATTGTTTTGCAGGGAAAAAGAATGAACAATATCTATGTCATTGACTTGTCCACACTGTCTGACAATGAACTCACTTTCCTTAGTGTGTTGGACAGTGTTCCCCTCATGTGGCACAAAAAACTTGGTCATGCAAGTCTGACTCAGCTTAACAAGCTGGTCTCTAAGGACTTAGTGGTAGGGCTCCCTAACATTAAGTTCAAAGAAGACAAGGTTTGTGAGGCATGTGCAAGGGGGAAGCAGGTAAGGTCTTCTTTCAAAAGTAAGAAAATGGTCAGTACCACCAGGTCGTTGGAACTGGTTCATATGGATCTGTGTGGTCCCATGAGAACTCTAAGTAGAGGTGGAAAGAGATATGTTATGGTACTAGTAGATGATTTCTCAAGGTTCACTTGGACCTTGTTCTTGGCATCTAAGGATGAAGCATTTGAAATGTTCACCTCATTTGTCAAGAAGATTCAGAATCAATTAAGACATCAACTAGCATCCATTAGATCTGACCATGGTACTGAGTTTGAGAATGCTAAGTTTGCTGAGTTCTGTGATGAACATGGTGTGAATCACAATTTTTCTGCTCCTAGAACCCCACAGCAAAATGGGGTTGTTGAAAGGAAAAACAGAACTCTTGAAGACATGGCAAGAACCATGCTTCTATCAAGCAAACTACCTCACAGCTTCTGGGCAGAAGCAATTAACACTGCATGTTATATTATCAATAGATGCATGACCAGACCTCTGGTAGAGAAAACTCCCTATGAATTACTTAAAGGGAGAAAGCCCAACATATCCCACCTTAGGTATTTTGGATGCAAGTGTTATGTGCATAATAATGGCAAAGATACTCTAGGAAAATTTGATCCCAAAAGTGATGAGGGAGTGTTCTTGGGATACTCAATGCATAGTAAAACTTATAAAATATACAATAAAAGAACTATGTGTGTAGAAGAAAGTGTACATGTTGTCTTTGATGAAACTAACACTTTATCTGAGAGATAGGAACCAGAAGATGAGGAGCTTGGACTGGTGAGGAGCAATGACCATATTGAAGCACCTATGGCAGATGGAACAGGTGATGGACCAGGTTTAACTATCTCACGCAACTCGACAGGGGGAATACTCCATGAAAATCCTGGCCCTAATCCTGTTCCACAACTACAAGACAACATGGAACAGTCCAGTAGTGAACAACAAGTTCTCAAACCACACAGATATCAGAGTTCTCACCCTCTTGAGAACTGTCGCGCCCCCTTTTTGTTGCACGGGTTAGGTACAAAGAGATCGGGTTAAGACATTATGGAAAACTCCTTTAATAGAAAAGGAAGAGTCGCCACCTAACGATTTAACGGTGCGTTAGGGCACCTAGAGTTGATAACTCATGAACTAGTTCGCGTTACCAGAGATTGGGCAAGGGCTTGAGGTTATCCCAAGGGGAAGATGTTAGGCACCCCTCAGGATCCACAACTGTGGGTCCCAGCCAATAAGCTTTATGCATTTGGACGGTAAGAAGATAACACATAAGGCTCATGTATGCGGGGATTTGAAACAAGTATGAAAATATTTTGAGTAATGTAAACATATGAAAAGAAGTGTCCTAGGCTTAAAGCAATACAGATCACTTCAATGCAATACCCGGTATGTCACACCTCGGGGAGGCGGCTACACGTGGTATTAGCGCATCGGTCATCATATTCGTATTCTACCCTTCCCACCCCGTAAAGGTTATTTAAACGCGTGTGTTGGTCGTGAATTCTTATTGCGTGCCATTACCCGTCCCATCCTATAAGTCCTGGAGGGTATTTAGGACCACTAATCCTATCAAGACAGGGACTAGGCTGACTTAGGTGTAAAGGATAAGATACTAGACGACAGTGCAAAACAAATAGGACGACATGTATTGGATAATATAGGGAAAATAATAGGCTCATAGACCCCTCCACAATTAAACACGTAAATGTCACGTCTCAAACACAATTAAAGCCTCAGAAGGAAAGTTTCAAAAAGGGAGTTTTAGTAAAAGAGCAGTAGTTTGAGTTTAAATCTGAACGAGTTAAGGTTGAAGGATTTAAAACACTAATTGCAGGAATATAAATGTTCAAAGCAGTGTTTTTAAAACTCGAGAGCATACAGTAATTCAGAATACTTTCAGGAAGGGGTAAGACAATGATTTGAGACTCGAAAATCCAGTAGTGTGTACTAAAACCAGTAGTTCATAGGACTGTTTTAGAAAATAGTTTAGCAAAGACTTTAGGAGTAGAACACTTTATGTCATACATCAACTTTAAAACACCTAATAGTTTGAAGCTAAGTCAGGAACCAGAAATCAGTGATTGAGGAACAAGAAAATGCACCGTTAGGAGTTGTTTTGAAAAAAAGAAGATATAGGAGTTAAACACAACAGAACAGATTTCCCAAAAGAAAACACTGGAACATCAAGGTTCGTGAGTTTCCAAAGAGGCAAATCATTAGAGGCTTGGTTGATTCGACTTAATTACGTGTTAAACCTAAGGCTTGCCTATGCGTCTTAACATTTGCCTAATTGTTTAAGGGTGGCATACATGCTCAGGTTCTGATTTTAGAAACGTTTGTATAAAGTTTGTTTTTAACGAATTGGCCAGATCTTATTGGATAAAACATGCTGATTCGTGGTATAGTGGTTGGAAACTCAAACAAGTATAGTCCTAGCAGCAGGATTTCTAATGCACAAAGAGGTCCCTAAAGGCATGGTTTCTAAGATGTTATGGAAAATAACAAGTTAGATGCTTGTTATTAATATGCTCAGAATTATGAAAGAGTGAATGACATGTTGAAAGTGAAGACCTAAACAAGATTTCTAATATGTGAGATGCATGTCCTAAGTATGTTGACTATTGCACAAATAAACAAGTGAAACTAAGAACATGTTTTCTAGCCAATACTAAAACTAAGCATGCATATTCCCCACCCATTTCACTATATAACCCCAGCAGTGTGTTTACACATTATTACAGCCCAATATCCAAATGAATTACAGTGATTGAAAGAAAAATAAGAAGATAATCTATAGGGAGCCTTCAATCAGGCCCATCCTTCCAACCTCAATCCTTTCGAGTTTCACAGCTCCCACATGGTAGGGGTGCGGCAAAGCTCCCTAGGGCCCTCATGGGTCCCTGGCCAATACCAGCACCCCAACACAATTGCCAAAGTTGAACAAGTGCAGTGTGGAATTACCCACCTTAGTGCGTCAAAGTTCAGAAGGAACTCAAGAGGTTCCTTAAGCAATGCTTACACTGAGGGGATGGAACTTACATTTCTAGGAATAGTGTGAAGTGCTAGGAGTGAGTTTAAAAGAGGAACAAAGTTTTTGAAAGACAAGATTTAGTTGAAAGAATTTACGAACTGAAGGTTCATTTAACATAATAGTTTATAAAAAATAGTAGTATCTAAGAAGAACATATCAAAACAAATTCAGCAATGCAAAGACAATGGGGGATAAGTCACATAATAGGCAGGAGAAGACACAGAGAAACTATTTAAACCTAGCTGCATAGAACGGGTAAATCACATAGTAATCAGGAGAAAGATGTATAGATTCAATAAGACTTATTTAAACATGGTTGCATAAATAAGATATGGTTCACAGAGATAGATAGGCCACATAATAATTAGGAATAGATGCATAGACTTGTTTAAACATAGTTGCACAAATCAGAGGTGTTCATAGAGTCAGGAGATGGACAAGTTTAAACATGATAATAGACAGTAACAGGATACAGGCATAACAGGTGCAAATGAAGAGTAAACAACAATCCTAGAAGCATTGGCATGTAAATCTTAAAAAGCTGAAGCATGGTGAGTACTGAAAGCTAAACAAGAGCTTAATTGCAAGTTGAACAGTAGAAGCACAAGTAGAAGACAATTAGGAATATAATGAACTGAAGCAATAAGAAACACATTGATTTGGGAGCTTGAATCTTAATAAGAACATACCAGTGATGAGAGCAAGCAGAATGAAAGAGCAAAATCAGAGCACAATGGTTAGCCTTGGCTTATAGACGGCTAACAGTATACAAGAGCAAAAGAGAAGAGTAGTAGAGCAGAGCTTTTGTGAGAAAGAGAGAGTTTTACACAAGTCTATGTGTGTGTCTTTGTTATTGAAAGACAAGAATACTTATAGTTGAAAATAGGTAGTAAAATAAGGTAAGAATCACAAATGCATGGTAATAAGAGAAGACAGAATCCAATCAGTGTAAGAAGAATACATGGTTCCCTTAAATTATGGGATTCAACTCAGAAATGGTAAAGACATGCAGCACATAAGGTAAGTAGAAGTCAGTACAAGACTAGATAAGGAAAGAATCAAAGTAGCATAGTAATCAAGGAACTCAGACTCAATTAACCAGGAAATCAATACATTTGTTCCCTTAAGTTAAGGGATTTCAAAATTAAAACTTAGTAACATGTAAAATCAATACATGACTAATAAGGAAGGAGTCAAAGTTTATTAAGTATAGAGTAGTACAATAGGACTAGATTCAGAAAGCCATAAATAGTTTGGTAAATAGAGCATTTTAGTAAACAAAGTAAGTTAATCAATCAATTTAAACAAACAGGCAGCGCCCTAGGGCTTTGAAGGACATATTTTCAATCAGATCATTTAATAAGGAAATCAGAATCAATCAAGAGAGATTCATGCTCTTTATTTCACACATATATAGAGACATCAATAGTCATAACAACGGACAAGTTCAGAGATGCATAGGTCCAAATAAACAATCACACATAGGTAACACAAGTAGGTTAGGCCTTAGCAAGATTGTTCGGAATACCACAATCACAGAGTCATAATAGGAATTAAATAATCAGGTCAATATGAAGAACCCAGACAAAAGAAAAATCGTAACAGTTAGGGTTTCAACATAGGCGAGTTTAAAAAGCAACAAGAGCACATAATCAATAGAGATATGCGAAGAATCAACTCAAACACAAAGAAACTTAGCTTAAAGCAGGCGTAAAAGGATTCTGAAAACCCTAGCTTCCAAAGGAGGTGAAAAAATGTTTGAAAATTGAAGATTCTTAAAGATTGAGTCGAGAATAATGTAAAATATAAAGTGAGACATGCTTGAATCATTAAAAACAGTGTGGATATGAAAGATTTAAGCCAAAGTGAGGGTTTCAAAGAAACCTAAGTAGAACGAAAGAACCTGTCATAAGTATCAAGGATCGAAACACATATGGTGAGATTTTGTCAAAAAAAATCATCGGAGAGAAACGCCCAAGCAGAAACCCTAGGTGCAAGTCTCCATGGCCCAGGACCCTTGAAGACCTCAAAGATGGTGTGCGAGGTGAGGGAAACCCATTGGAGGCTCGAGGTTGGAGGATGGTCGCCGGAGATGGCCGGAGAAGAAGGACAAAGTCATCGGAGACGGTAAGTCTCTAGAGAGACCAGCGTAGAGATATGGGAGGGTTGAGGAAAGTGAGGGGTTGGGGAGGGGTCGTTCGAGTTAATTAAGGCAACAAGAGATCTGGGCCGTTGATCTCATTTGATCAACGACTCAGATCAACTGGGGGTTGGGCCGGGTGAGTTTAAGATTGGGCTGGGTTGGGGTAATTGAGGTCTGGGTTGGGGTAATTGGGAGGTTTAAAGTGGCTAGGTTTTAAATAAAAATGGCCAAATATTAAATACCCCAAAATAGGTAATTAATTAATAAAATAAAATAGCCAATAATTATAAAAGATGAAATTAAGTTAATAACAGGTAAAATCACAATAATTAACTGATATTGAGTATAAGAAAACATAACTTTCGAGTTGAAACAATACAAAATGTCCAATTAGGCCGTATTAGCAAAAGTGATTGTAATTGCAATTAAATAGTACTTAATGGATCAATTTAGAGAATAATTGAAATTTAATAAGTAAAAGGTGATTATAAATGACATAAAAAAATTGAGATTATTTAGAGCGTAATTTATGAATTATAAAAATGTGAAAACAGTAAATAAAATAGGAAATAATTCAAATAAAAATGTGTAAAAATTGGGAAAAATACTCATTATTACAAAAATGATTTTGAAAACATATACGCAAGTTTTAAAAATAATTTGAGGGAAAATTGGGTATCAACAAGAACATCATAACAGACTTGAAATCTGGAATCAAAACAAGATCCTTATTAAAAAATCTGTGTGCGTTTGATGCGTTTCTGTCCATGTTAGAACCAAAGAACATTGCTGAAGCCCTATAGAATGATGACTGGGTAAATGCCATGCAAGAAGAGCTAAATTAATTTGAAAGAAGTCAGGTATGGCACTTGGTACCCAGGCTACTTGACAGAGCAGTAATTGGCACCAAGTGGGTTTTCAGAAACAAGCTCGATGAGGATGAACCGTTACAAGAAACAAGGCAAGACTGGTTGTTCAAGGATACAATCAAGAAGAGGGAATTGACTATGTTGAGACCTTTGCTCTTGTGGCAAGATTGGAGGCAATCAGACTTCTTATAGCATTTGCTGCACACATGGAATTCACTCTCCATCAGATGGATGTTAAGAGTGTCTTTCTCAATGGCTATTTGAAGGAAGATGTATTTGTAAAACTGTCTCCTGGTTTTGAAAACAAAGAGTCACCTGATCATGTGTATAAACTTGACAAGGCTCTCTATGGTCTCAAGCAAGCACCTAGAGCTTGGTACGAAAGATTGTCAAAATTTCTGCTGGAACATGGGTACAAACGAGGCAAAATAGACAGTACTGTGTTCCTAAAGGAAAAGGGAAAGGATCTTCTGATTGTGCAAATATATGTTGATGATATCATATTTGGGGCAACTACTGAAAAGCTTAGCAAGGAATTTGCTACATTAATGGGGAGTGAGTTTGAAATGAGTATGATGGGAGAATTAACCTTCTTCTTAGGCTTGCAGATCAAACAAACTCCTCATGGTACAATGATTCATCAACAGAAGTATGTGAAAGAACTCCTCAAGAAATTCAAAATGGAGGACTCAAAGGAGATAGATACCTCAATAGCCACAGCTACAAAATTGGATGTGGATGAACCTGTTTCATCCGTTGATCAGAAGACATACAGAGGAATGATTGGGTCTCTTCTCTATCTTACTGCAAGTAGGCCTGATATTGTGTTCAGTGTGGGACTATGTTCTAGGTTTCAAGCCAATCCAAAGGAGTCCCATCTCACTGCAGTAAAAGGAAGTTTGAGATATTTGAAGGGCACCACTGATTTGTGCCTTTGGTATCCTAAAAGTAGTAATTTTGACCTTGTAGGATATGTTGATGCTGATTATGCAGGTTTTCTGGTTGACATGAAAAGTACTTCAGGCATGGCTCACTTTTTGGGCTCCTTCCTTGTCTCTTGGGCAACCAAGAAACAAAATTCAGTAGCCTTGTCTACTGCTGAGGCTGAATATGTGGCTACAGCCTCTTGCTGTGCTCAGTTGCTCTGGATCAAGAAACAACTCTTGGATTTTGGTATTGATGTGGGATGCATTCCTATTTTTGGTGATAACACTAGTGCAATTAGTATGATGAAGAACCCGGTTCATCAAAAAAGAACTAAGCACATAGATTTTAGGCACCACTTCCTAAGGGATAACTATGAGAAAGGAATGATCTCAATCGAATTTTGTGCTACTGATCATCAAATCGCAGATATATTTACCAAAGCACTGAGTAGAGAGCATTATGAGAGAAACATGCTTGAATTAGGGATGATTAAGATCACCTAATTGAAAAACAAAAATAAAAAGTTTGAAAAGAAATTTGATTAGAAAATTTAATTAGCTACTTAATCAGAATAATCATTGCTCAGCATTATGTCTTTATTGCCATACTATCCATGTATTAATATGATTCCCTAGTTGCTAATGATGTTTCTCTATTTTTGTGAATTGAGGCAAAATAAAGAATTTATCAGGCTGAACCTGGTTCATCCATGCTGGTTTACATGACTGACAAGGTACGTTCTCATCTTCATACATGTATTAATTCAAGTACAGTCATCATGAGCAGGATTTTATCTACTTATGGTTCAAAATCAAATACTCTGCACTTACCCAAATTGAACTAGTTTCAAGAAGTCCTATCTCACTTGATTAGCCTAGTTTTAAGGGGGAAGTAACTGTCCAATCAATGTTCAATCACTGACAGTTCTTAATCGATTAGTATCCTATTTGAGTTAATATTTTTCCTGTATAATTACCCCAACCACATGTTATAAAAAGGCCATCATTACCCTTTATGCCATAAAGCAAGAGTTGAACCTTGTTCAATTCACCCAACACTAAAATCTCTACTGCCTCTTGCCCTCTTTTTCTCTAAAAATTAAAACCATGTCGTCTGCTTCCTCTGATCCTCAAAATCGGGATTATGATGAAGGATTCTATGAATCTGATTCTCCACCGGTCTTCAGTTCTGAATCTTCTGAGAATTTTGTAACCCCTAAACATCACGATGCCCCAGAACCCACACCAAACCCTACCCCAACCCCCAAACCCTCGTCGTGTAAAAGTTCTTGCACGCAAAACTGTGGCTTCTGGTTCAAAAGCCAAATTCTTGGAAGAATTATTGCATGCTTAAGAAGGCTCCAAACCAGAATCGTCCGATGAATCATTCAAATCAGCAGATGAAGATGAAGCACCTGGTTCAACCAGTGTTGAGAAAGGTAATTTTGATGCTATCTCTGAAATAAATACTGCTGATCAACGATTCGTGTTGGTGGGGTATGTAGTGGATGTTGAAGTGCCTAAAAGGCAAAGAAAATCTAGGAAAGAGAAAATTCTTGAGAACGAGGGAGTTGCAGGTGTGAGGAGACCCGGGGAGGATGGTACCACGCTTGCATTTTGTGGCCCCATTCTTGAAAATATTGAAGATGAGGTCATGGTGATAGGGGGAACTAATGAAGTTGAGGAAACTGTTTCTGGGTTGGAGAAGCTAATGAAGGATATAGATGAACGCGTTTATTCTGGGAAGAAACTTTGGTTGAAAAACTGAAGAAGCTGGGGGACTCATACAACCCCAAGAAGAGAAGGACTCCAAAGTCCAGAAAGTCTAAAGCCTCAGTTCCTTCAAAGAAAAAGAAGTCTGCTGAGTCTGTTAGTGTCCTTGTTACAAGGGTACAAGCTACAAGATATATTGTACGAGAAGAGGAGGAGAAGTTGGAAAACGCTCTGCAAGAGAGCAAAAGAAAAAGGGAAGAGAAGGGAAAAGCAAAGGTAAGGGAGCCTGTTGAGGCTATTGTTGATGATGAAGTGGTATTGGACATGGTCCAACAAGAAGAGGAGGCTGCTCCAGTGGTTTTCAAGATACCCAAGCCCAAAAAGGCCAAGACTTCCCCAAATAAGTCAGCTAATGTGTCTACTCCCACTACGAGTACCTCTACAAGGACAAGGTCCAAGCAAAAGAAAGTGAAGAAAGTTAAGATTGTGAAGAGGGATGATGATCCGAAATGGAGTGGAGATGAAGAGAAGGACGTTGGAGAAGTGTCTACTGACAGAGTGGCCATGTTTGGCAAGAGACATATCTTGAACGGGAATTGTGTTTTCAAATTTTTTCAAAAAGTGATATTTATAACCTAATGACCCTGGTTCTTGATGATTAATACTTAAAAAAATATACAAAGTGTTTAAAGTGTATACAGGATAAAAGCACAGAGTTTGTCATCATCAAAAAGGGGGAATTTGTTGGCCCATGCCACTGAATGGGTTTTGAATATTGACAAAAGATGACAAGTTGAACCAGGTCCATCATAGCATACACATCTGAACGGAACAGTTGGCACAAGAATCATACTTGCATAGGAGACATCAGTGTTTGATGAGTATCAAAGAACTAGGAGAATGTCTTCTAATACGAAAAGGTTGCAAACTGATAAAGATGACAGAAGTTGATTTCAGCTAGGACAGAAATAAAGGAAAGAAGTTGAGTTACAATCAAACTCGTTTACCCAGGAAGAGTTGGATCAGAATTGAATCATGTACTCAACAAACGGACTCTATAAATACTCAATGTATTACTACTGAAATATTCGACGCACAAGTACTAAAGGGAATCAAGATCTGAAGCAAAAGTCCCAGAGATATTTTGCAAGCTATATTGGTGTGCGATACAAAGGCTACAGTTCAACTAGGAAAAATAGTTCCATAGTTTGTGTATTGAGTCTAGTTGATTGTAGTAGGAGTTTTAAACATTGTATCTTTTCATCTTTCATAGAAGCAGTTGTAATAGGTACACATTGTTCAAGTTCGAGTTAGCTTGAAATCTGTAGAAATTAGCTAGAGGCTAGTTAATACAAAGAGGATTAGAGTTAGTCCTAGGATTACAAAAGAGTTTATTTTTTAAGTCTGTTTTGGCTCAGAGTTTTTAGTGAAGAGTTTGAGCAAATCCTACTGAGGAGTAGGTCGTGGTTTTTTCACCTTTTGAGCCAGGTGTTTTCCACGTAAAAATAACTGTGTCTTTACTTTACTGATTTATTATTCCGCAAATAGTAGTAAGTAGTACTTTAAGATGAATCAGGTTCTTCTCATTAGACAACACTCGAAAATTGGGTACTTCATAATTAACTCATAATATTGTGTAGTATTGACGTCTAAAACATCACCCGTGATTCCCTGAGTACTTCTGTATATGTGTCTACACCGGTGGGTGATTCTATTATGGTAGATCGAGTCTACCGTTCATGCTTAGTGGTTATTGGTGGTCTGGAGACTCAGGTAAATCTTTTGCTCCTCGATATGGTTGACTTTGATGTTATATTGGGGATGGATTGGTTATCCCCCTATCATGCTATTCTGGACTGTCATGCCAAGACTTTGACCTTGGCCTTGCCAGAAGTACCTCGTTTGGAGTGGAGAGGGACTCCAAGTCATTATTCCGGTAGAGTTATTTCATATATGAAGGCTCGACGCATGGTCGAGAAGGGTTGTTTGGCCTATTTGGCCTATGTTCGTGATTCTAGTGCTGAGGTCCCTTCTATGGAGTCTGTGCCCGTGGTTCGTGAGTTTCCAGAGGTATCCCCTCCTGACCTGCCGGGTATGCCACCCGACAGGGATATTGATTTTTGCATTGAGTTGGCTCCGGGTACTCAGCCTATTTCTACTCCGCCGTATCGTATGGCCCCGCCAGAGTTGAAGGAATTAAAGGAGCAGTTGCAGGATTTGTTGGATAAAAGCTTCATTAGGCCTAGTGTTTCTCCTTGGGGTGCTCTAGTGTTGTTTGTTAAGAAGAAATATGGCTCAATGAGGATGTGTATTGACTACCGGCAGTTGAATAAGGTTACTATTAAGAATAAGTATCCTTTGCCAAGGATTGATGATCTATTTGACCAGATTCAAGGTGCTACAGTGTTTTCCAAGATAGACTTGAGATCTGGGTACCATCAGCTGAGGATTAGGGCGTCTGATGTCCCTAAGATAGCCTTTCGCACTCGTTATGGGCATTATGAGTTCTTGGTGATGTCATTTGGGTTGACAAATGCCCCCGCTGCTTTTATGGAGTTGATGAACCGAGTGTTCAGACCCTATTTGGACTCGTTCGTTATTGTTTTCATTGATGATATATTGATATACTCCCGTAGCCGTGAGGAGCATGAGCAGCATCTTCGAGTCGTCCTCCAGACTTTGAGAGAGAGTCAGTTGTATGCCAAATTTTCTAAGTGTGAGTTCTGGTTGAGTTCGGTTGCATTTCTAGTCCATGTGGTATCATCAGAGGGTATTCAGGTGGACCCCAAGAAGATTTCAGCAGTCAGAGATTGGCCTAGACCCACCTAAGCTACAGAGATTCGGAGTTTCTTGGGCTTAGCAGGTTATTATCGCCGGTTTGTGGAGGGCTTTTCATCTATCGCAGCCTCGATGACTAGGTTGACCTAGAAGGGTGCCCAGTTCAGGTGGTCTGATGAGTGTGAGGCGAGCTTGCAGAAGCTCAAGACAGCCTTGACCACGACACCGGTGTTAGTTTTGCCCACAGGTTCAGGGCCTTATACCGTGTATTATGATGTTTCTCGGGTTGGACTTGGTGCAGTGTTGATGTAGGAGGGCAAGGTTATAGCTTATGCTTCAGGTCAGTTAAAGGTTCATGAGAAGAACTATCCAGTCCATGATTTGGAGTTAGCAGCCATTGTTCATGCGTTAAAGATTTGGAGGCATTATCTGTATGGGGTGCCATGTGAGGTGTTCACGGATCGTAAGAGTTTGCAGTACCTGTTCAAGAAGAAAGAGTTGAATATGAGGCAGAGGAGATGGTTAGAGCTATTGAAGGATTATGATATTACCATTCTTTATCATCCGGGAAAGGCCAATGTGGTGGCCGATGCTTTGAGCCGGAAGTCAGCTAGTATGGGTAGTCTTGCTTATCTATCAATCGGAGAGCGGCCGCTTGCTTTAGATGTTCAGGCTTTGGCCAACCGGTTTATGAGATTAGAGGTTTCTGAGACTAGCAGTATTTGGGCCAATACTGTGGCCCGTTCTTCATTTTATGATCGTATTCGGGCCAGGCAGTATGATGATCGTCATTTATGTGTTCTCAAAGATACGGTCTGGCACAGAGGTGCCAAGCAGGTCACATGATGAGGGAGTTCTGAGGATGCAGGGCCGTATTTGTGTACTTGATGTTGATGGTATTCGTGAGTTGATATTGCAGGAGGCCCATAGTTCCCGATATTCCATTCATCCGGGGGCCGCAAAGATATACCAGGACTTGCGGCAACATTATTTGTGGCGGAGGATGAAGAAGGATATTGTAGCATATGTAGCTAGGTGCTTGAATTGTCAGCAGGTTAAGTACGAGCACCAGAGACCCGGTGGTTTGATGCAGCAGATTAAGCTTCTCGAGTGGATGTGGGAGCGTATCACCATGGATTTTGTAGTTGGTCTCCCACAGACTCAGAGGACGTTTGAAACGGTGTGGGTCATTGTGGATAGGCTGACCAAGTTAGAGCACTTCATTCCAGTATCAGTTTCTTATTCGGCGGAGAAGTTGGCAAAGATCTACATGAGAGAGATTGTTCAATTGCATGGTGTGCCCGTGTCCATTATTTCTGACCGAGGTACTCAGTTTACCTCCCATTTTTGGAGAGTATTTCAGCGTGAGTTGGGCACACGGGTTGATTTGAGCACAACGTTTCATCCTCAAACTGATGGATAGTCTGAGCGTACTATTCAGATTTTGGAGGATATGTTGTGGGCTTGTGTCATTGATTTTGGAGGTTCATGGGACCAGTTCTTGCCTTTAGCTGAGTTTTCCTACAACACCAGCTATCAGTCGAGCATCCAGATGGCTCCGTATGAGGCGTTGTATGGTAGGCGGTGTCAGTCGCCAGTCGGATGGTTTGTGCCGAGAGAGGCTAGATTGTTGGGTTCTGAGTTAGTTCAGGATGCCTTGGACAAGGTGAAGGTCATTCAGGATAGTCTTTGTACAACTCACCAGGCAGAAGAGTTACGCGGATCGTAGAGTGCATCATGTATCTCACGTATCTATGCTTCGGAGGTATATTGCAAATCCATCTCATGTACTTGACTTCAGCGGTGTCCAATTGGACAAGGATTTGACTTATGAAGAGGAGCCGGTAACCATACTAGCTCGGCAGGTTCGTCAGTTGAGATCGAAGAGTTATCCTTTGGTCAGTGTTCAGTGGAGAGGTCAGCGTGTTGAGGCAGCTACCTGGGAGTCTGAGTCCAATATGCAGAGCCGATATCCCCATCTTTTCCATGATTCATGTACCTTTCTATGTCCGTTCGAGAACGAACGTTTGTTTTAGAGGTGGAGATTGTGATGACCCAAAAGGTCATGCCGTGTAATTTTAATTAAATCTATGTTCCGAGGCCCCGAAGGCCTCCGTTTATCTGCGTGCGCATCCTGGGCGCGTAGCCGGGAAGCCTTTATGTGGAAAATTGAATAAATGTTGAATTTATGGTAATTAATTGAATAAAGTTGACTTTGGTCAACATTTTTGGTAAACGGACCCGGACTCGTGATTCGACGGTCCCGGAGGGTCCGTAGGAAAATATGGGACTTTGGCTTATGCCCGGAATTGAATTCCGAGGTCCCAAGTCCGAGAAATGAATTTTTAAAGAAAAATATTTCTTGAAAAATATAAAGACTTTTAAAAATGAACTTTGATGTGAAACCTGTATTACCGGGCTCGTATTATGGTTCCGGAGCCCGGAACAAGTTCAATATGTTTATTATGTGCTACCTGTGAAATTTGGTAAGAAACAGACTCGGTTTGAGGTAATTCGGACTAAAAATGGGAAAATTGAAGGTTAATGAAATTTTTGAGAAATTCTATAGATTTTTAGGCTTAATTCGGTGTTTATGATGTTATTTTGGTGGTTTAATTGCTTGAATAAGTTTGTAAGATGGTTATGAGGTCGTGTGTATATTTGGTTTTGAGCCCCGGGGGCTCGGGTGAGGTTTGGGTACTTGTCGGAGTGCAAAAACCTTAGAAAAATATGGTGTTTGTGAGTTTTCTGGTGTCTGATGTAGGCTACTATGCGATCGCATAGGCTTTCTTGCGATCGCATAGCTTTGTGTTGGTGAAGGACTCTGATGCACTGTGTGATCGCATCTACTACTTCGCGATCGCATAGCGTAATAGGTAGGTAAGGGGGCTGGGGGTAAGTTATTCAGTGCGGTCGCGTCCATTTGTGTGCGATCGCGTAGGGTGAGCATCGTAGAGCTGTGAGATCGCATTAGGTTGTCCGCGATCGCAGTGCCCCAGAACTCACTCCTCTATGCGATGGCAGTCACACTTCCGCGATCGCATAACATTAATTTCGCCCAGTTATTTAAATGCCCAAAAACAGAACCTATTACGGGATTTCATAATTTTGCACACCTTTATTCTTCTCCACACCTCCTTGGGACATTTGTGAAGAGCTTCATCACCATAGCTTCATCGGTAAGCAATCTTAACTTCATATTCTTCCATTTTCATCATCAATTATCAGATTCTAGGTCTAAAATCATGGGATTAGAGGATAGAAATTGGGGTTTTGGGTAGAGTTAGGGCTTTTTGAATTTTTGGGAATTCAACCTCGTTTTGGGGTCGGATTTCAAAACAAATTGTATATTCAGGCTCGTGGGGGAATGGGTGATTGAGTTTTGGTCCGAACCTCGTGTTTTGACCAAGCAGGCCCGGGGTCGAATTTTGGAATTTTTGGAAGAATGTTGGGAAATCTATAATTAGGCTTTGGGATTGAAGTATTGAGTAATTATTGATGTTATTGAGTCAATTGTGTCTAGATGGGATCGTTTCAGAGTCGAGTTCGAGAGGAAAAGCGGTGTTAGAGGCTTGATTTGCATTCTTGGAGCCAAGGTAAGTGTTTGGCCTAACTTTAGCTTGAGGGAATAGGTGTTGAGTCGTATGTGCTACTTGTTTCTATCATGGTCAATGTATAGGTAAGGTGAAGAGTACCTATACATTGTTTTTCAAGCATGCCCGTGAGTCGGTTTTGGTGTATTACATGCTATTGCTTCAATATTCATTTTGTTATTACTAGATTCATTTTGAAAGTTGTTCATTTGCTGAGAATACTTGATTAAGGATTTGTGATAAGTTGTTTCAGTTGAGGATTGATTTTACTAAGTTATATACTCGTATGGGATTGGTTATAGTTTAGTCCCTTGCCGGGCGGTATTATTTTTTGTTGTTATCCCCTTGCTGGGTGGTTATGAATTGTTCTTCCTACTGTTGATTTCCTTGCCAAGTTGTTGTTTGATGTTGATTGGGTGAGGTAGAGTGTAAAGCACGAAGGGTGATGCCGTATATTCATTTCATTCATTGCATTGTGAGGAAGAGAGTAAAAGCACGAAGGGTGATGCTGTACCATGATTTTACATTTAAAAGCACAAAGGAATATGTCGTGCCCTTTTATTTATTTATTGCATTGTGAGGACAAAGGTAAAATGACGAAGGGTGATGCCGTGTACTTTTTCTGGTAAGGATGAGAGTAAAGCACGAAGGGTGATGCCGTGTACATATTTTTTTATGTTGTTACTTCCTGTTGACCTTTACTCTTCTATATTGTTGCCTTTCTCAGTTATTCATTATTGTTCTCTTTGTTTCCCCCATTATTTGTCCCCTTCCTTGCCGTACTTTAATGTTTATTTCCTGTTATTTTCCTGTTATATAATGTAGAACTGTACAGGTGATTTGTTGTTGTCGTGTCTAGCCTCGTCACTACTTCGCCGAGGTTAGGCTCGGCAATTACTCAATACATGGGGTCGGTTGTACTGATGCTACACCTGCACTTCCTTATGTTGTGCAGATTATGCAGCCAGACCCAGTGACACTGACAGAGGGAGTATCCTTCAGTCCACACAAGCGACATCGAGGTAGTACCGCAGACGTTCGTGGGCCTTGGCGTCACCATCTATCTTCTCATTTTCTGTCTTATTTTGTAGTTCCAAGACAGTTGTACTTGTTCATTTCAGACTTTTGTTGTAGAAATCTTAGACTGTCCGTGAGATTTTGTGACACAAGTTTTGGGGCTCATGTACGTAAATTTCGTGATATTTATTACATTAAGTTGGTAACCCGTAGTTTCCGCATCCTTAGTTAATTATTCATATTTATTGTTTTCCCTTTTTATTGATGTCTTAAATAAAGAAAAATAGTAAAGTTAACCGAAACGTTGGCTTGTCTAGCGGTTCAACGTTAGACGACATCACGGCCTGAAGGTGGGATTTCGGGTCGTGACAACCGCTAAGGTCAATTTCGCCCAGTTATTGAAAAATCCAAAAACAGAATGCTCATACGTGAATTCATAATTTTGCACGCCCTTCTTCTTCTCCACACCTCCTTGGGCCATTTTTGAAGGACTTCATCACCATAGCCTCTTAGGTAAGCAATTCTAACCTCGTTTTCTTCCATTTTCATCAACATTCATTTGATCCTAGGCCTAAAATCATGGAATTAAAGGGTAGAAATTGGGATTTTGGGTAGAATTAGGACTTTTTGAATATTTGTGAATTTGACCTCGTCTTGGGGTTGGATTTCAAAACAAATTATATATTCGGGCTCGTGGAAGAATGGGTGATCGGGTTTTGGTCCGAACCTCGTGTTTGGACCAAGCGGGCCCGGGTCAATTTTTGGAATGTTGGGAATTCTATAAGTTAGTTTTGGGATTGAATTGTTAAGCAAGTATTGATGTTATTGAGTCAATTATGTTTAGATACGATTGATTTGGAGTCGGGTTCGAGAGGAAAAGCGGTGCTACAGGCTTGATTTGGATTCTTGGAGCCGAGGTAAGTGTTTGGCCTAACCTTAGCTTGAGGGAATAAGTGTTGAGTCTTAGTTGCTATGTGATAATATTATGTCCAACGTATAGGCGAGGTGACGAGTACCTATATGTTGTGGTCAATCATGCTCGTGAGTCAAACTTTAGTACTATATGTAGTTTTCATTGATATTCTCTGTGATATGAAGTAATTGACATTCTGGAAGTTATGCATCGAGGGTAATTCATGATGTAGAATATTATTGATTATTCGTTTGGTTGAGATATATTGGTTCACAATTACTTCTGAGTGAGATTGGTTATAGTTGTGTCCCTTGCCGGGACGGTATAATTCTTGTTGAACATTTCTGTACATTTAAGCTTTCTTATTGTTGAATCTTCCTGGAAAAGTATTGCTTTTATATATGTTATGCACGACGGGACATTCCGTGCCGAGTGTTTTGTGAGGTTATGCACAAGGGGACATTCCGTGCCAAGTGTTTATTTATTTATGCACAAGGGGACATTCCGTGCCGAGTGATTATTTATTTATGCACGAGGGGACATGTCGTGTCGAGTGTGTTGTGAGGTTATAGCACGAGGGGACATGTCGTGCCGTTCTGATTATTTATTAGTTCAGAGTTGTTAATTTCTATTGTTATTTTATTCATTTCAGTTGTTATCTTGTTCTATCATCTCAGTGAATTGTTGCCCTTTTCCCCAGCATGTTAACCCCATTTTCGTGCTTAACTGTTTATTTCTTGTCATTACTTCTTTATTATATTATTGAACTGCACAGGTATTCGTTATTTGTCGTGTTCTAGCCCCGTCACTACTTCGCCGAGGTTAGGCTCGACACTTACTCAGTACATGGGGTCGGTTGTACTGATGCTACACCTGCACTTCTTTATGTTGTGAAGATTACGGTGCCGGACCCAGTGGACATTGAGCGAGGGAGTATCCTTCAGTCCACGGCGACACCGAGGTAGACCTGCAAGCGTCCGCAGGCCTTGGTGTCACCATTTGTCTCTTCCCTTTCTGTCTTATCTTGTATTTCTAGAGAGCTACATTTGTTTATTTCAGACTCTTGTTTTTAGTAATCTTAGACTATCCGTGAAATTGTGAAACTAGTTCTGGGGGGTTTATGTACGGAATTTCGTAATATTTATTATATTAAGTTGATAAATTCCTATCTTCCGCATTCTTATTCAATTGTTCATGCTTATTGTTTTTCTTTTAGATATCATAAATGAAGAAAATAACAAATTTAACCAAAACGTTAACTTGTCTAGCGGTTTCAATGTTAGATGCCATCACGACTTGAAGGTGGGATTTCGGGTCGTGACAAGTTGGTATCAGAGCGCTAGGTTGCTTAGGTCTCATAATTCACGGACAAACTTGGTAGAATCTGAGGGATCGGTGCGGAGACGTCTGTACTTATCCCCCAGAGGGTGCAATGTTAGGAATAACTTCACATTTCTTCTTCTCTGTCGTGCGATTTGTATTCTAAATGCTAATTGAGTTTTATTCTATTCTCTCGTAGATGGAGAGAACGCGTGATTCCTTATCTACTGATCAACAGTCCGATCCTTCTGTTGCAACTCCTACGAGGGGCCGAGGACGAGGTCATACTAGAGGCTGAGGCAGGGGCAGGGGCAGGGCTCAGCCCAGAGCAGCAGCCCCAGTAGAGGACCCACAGGTAGACTTTGCCGGTGAGGTTCCTGCTCAGACGGTTCTAGTTGGACCAGCTCAGGTCCTAGAGGTGTTCATTGCCACCCTGGTTCTTCAGGACGCTCTGGTCCGCTTAGTGGGCCTCATGGAGAGCGTGGCTCAAGCCGGTCTACTTCCTACTGCACCAGCCGTCTCTCAGGCTGGGGGAGGACCCCAGACTCTTTCTACTCGCACACCAGAGCAGTTAGCCACTCAGTTCCAGACTCCAGCACCTCAAACAGTTGTAGCAGCTCAGCAGGGTATTGTGGCACAGGCCGTTGAGGGGGCAGTTATGTCTGCCGATGCTTTGTGGAGATTGGATCGGTTCACCAAGTTATTCCCTACTAATTTTACTGGTGCACCTTTAGAGGATCCCTAGGATTACTTGGATAGCTGCTATGAGGTTCTTCGGAACATGGGCATCGTAGAGTCCAATGAAGTTAATTTTTCCACATTCCGTCTTTCTGGTACCGCCAAGACTTGGTGGAGGGACTATTGCTTGACCATACCAGCTGGGTCTGCACCTTTGTCTTGGGCTCAATTCTCCGAGTTGTTCTTGGGGAAGTTTCTTCCAGTTACTCATATTGTGTAACAGTCATAGATCTCTGTTGGAGACGCTCAGAGGGAGGATCTTCGAAGGCAGTTTGAGCGTCTCCAGGTTTTGTCCCTGAGGTCCTGGTGGTTCTCGGTATCAGGGATCCCGTGCTATGATTCCCGCACCAGGTTCACCCCCACCCCCTCAGCCAGCTAGGGGTGGAGGTTGAGGTACCATATGTGGAGGCCAGACAGTTAGAGGTGGAGGACAGGCTATCAGAGGTAGAGGTTAGCTCGCAGTAGGTCGACCCAGGGATGTTCAGGTTGAAGGGGCTCCGCCCCGATGCTATGCTATTCCTACCAGACCTGAGGCTGAGGCCTCTGATGCAGTTATTATTGGTATCGTTTCAGTTTGCAATAGAGATGCTTCAGTTTTATTTTATCCGGTGTCTACATTCTCCTATTTGTCTTCATATTTTGCTCCTTATCTAATTATGCCCCATGATTCCCTGAGTACTCTAGTATATGTATCTACACCGGTGGGTGATTCTATTGTGGTAGATCGAGTCTACCGCTCATGCTTAGTGGTTATTAGTAGTCTGGAGACTCAGGTAGATCTCCTACTTCTTGATATGGTTGACTTTGATGTTATATTGGGGATGGATTGGTTATCCCCCTATCATGCTATTCTGGACAGTCATGCCAAAACTATGAACTTGGCCTTACCAGGAGTACCTCGCTTGGAGTGGAGAGGGACTCCTAGTCATTCTTCTGGTAGAGTAATTTCATATATGAAGGGTCGGCGCATGGTCGAGAAGGGTTGTTTGGCCTATTTGGCCTATGTTCGTGATTCTAGTGTTGAGGTTTCTTCTATGGAGTCTGTGCCCGTGGTTCGTGAGTTTCCAGAGGTATTCCTTGTTGACCTACCGGGTATGCCACCTGACAGGGATATTGACTTTTGCATTAAGTTGGCTCTCGGCACTCTGCCCATTTCTGCTCAGACGTATCGTATGGCCCCGCCAGAGCTGAAGGATCAGTTGCAGGATTTGTTGGATAAAGGCTTCATTAGGCCTAGTGTTTCTCCTTGGGGTGCCCCAGTGTTGTTTGTTAAGAAGAAAGATGGCTCAATGAGGATGTGTATTGACTACTGGCAGTTGAACAAGGTTACTATTAAGAATAAGTATCCTTTGCCGAGGATTGATGATCTATTTGACCAGCTTCAGTGTGCTACAGTGTTTTCCAAGATAGACTTGAGATCTGGTTACCATCAGTTGAGGATTAGGGCATCTGATGTCCCTAAGACAGCCTTTTGCACTTGGTATGGGCATTATAAGTTCTTGGTTATGTCATTTGGGTTGACAAATGCGCCGCTGCTTTTATGGAGTTGATGAACCGAGTGTTCCGGCCCTATTTGGACTCATTTGTGATTGTTTTCATTGATGATATTTTGATTTACTCCCGTAGCCGAGAGGAGCATGAGCAACACCTTCGAGTCGTTCTCCAGACTCTGAGCGATAGTCAGTTGTATGCCAAATTTTCTAAGTGAGAGTTCTAGTTGAGTTCGATTGCATTTCTGGGCCATGTTGTGTCAGCAGAGGGTATTCAGGTGGATCCCAAGAAGATTTCAGCAGTCAGAGATTGGCCTAGACCCATCTCAGCTACAGATATTCGGAGCTTCTTGGGCTTAGCAGGTTATTATCGCCGATTTGTGGAGTGCTTTTCATCTATTGCAACCCCGATGACCAGGTTGACCCAGAAGGGTGCGCAGTTCAGGTAGTCAGATGAGTGTGAGGCGAGCTTTCAGAAGCTCAAGACAACCTTGACCACAGCGCCGGTGTAAGTTTTTCCCACAGGTTCAGGGCCTTATACCGTGTATTGTGATGCTTCACGGGTTGGACTTGGTGTAGTGTTGATGCAGGATGGCAAGGTCATAGCTTATGCTTCACGTCAGTTGAAGGTTCATGAGAAGAACTATCCAGTTCATGATTTGGAGTTAGCTGCTATTGTTCATGCGTTGAAGATTTGGAGGCATTATCTGTATGGAGTTCCATGTGAAGTGTTCACGGATCATAAGAGTTTGCAGTATCTATTCAAGCAAAAAGAGTTGAATATGAGACAGAGGAGATAGTTAGAGTTGTTGAAGGATTATGACATTGCTATCTTATATCATCCGGGGAAGGCCAATGTGGTGGCCGATGCTTTGAGCCGGAAGTTAGCCAGTATGGGTAGTTTTGCTTATCTATCAGTCGGAGAGAGATCGCCTTCTTTGGATGTTCAGGCTTTGGCCAACCGATTTATGAGATTAGAGGTTTCTGAGACTGCCAGTGTTTTGGCCCATACTGTGGCCCGTTCTTCATTGTATGATCGTATTCGGGACATGCAGTATGATGATCGTCATTTATGGGTTCTTAGAGATACGGTCCGGCATGGAGGTGCCAAGCAGGTCACAGTTGATGATGAGGGAGTCTTTAGGATGCAGGGTCATATCTGTGTACCTGATATTGATGGTATTCGTGAGTTGATATTTCATGACACCTATAGTTCCCGGTATTCCATTCATTTGGGCGCCGCAAAGATGTACCAGAACTTGCGGCAGCATTATTGGTGGCGGAGGATGAAGAAAGATATTGTAGCATATGTAGCTCGGTGCATGAACTGTCAGCAGGTTAAGTACGAGCACCAGAGGCCCGGTGGTTTGATGCAGCAGATTGAGCTTCCTGAGTGGAAGTGGAAGCGTATCACCATGGATTTCGTAGTTGGACTCCCAAGGACTTAGATGATGTTTGATGTTGTGTGGGCCATTGTGGATAGGCTGACCAAGTCAGCACACTTGATTCATGTATCAGTTTCATATTCTTCAGAGAAGTTGGCAAAGATCTATTTGAGGGAGATTGTTCGATTGCATGGTGTGCCCGTGTCCATTATTTCTGACCGAGGTACTCAGTTTACCTCCCATTTCTGAAGAGTATTCCAGCATGAGTTGGGCACACGAGTGGATTTGAGCACAGCGTTTCATCCTCAGATGGACGGGCAGTACGAGCATACTATTCAGATTTTGGAGGATATGTTGCGGTCATGTGTCATTGACTTTGGAGGTTCATGGGACCAGTTCCTGCCTTTAGCTGAGTTTGCCTACAACAACAGCTATCAGTCGAGCATCCAAATGGCTCCATATGAGGCGTTGTATAGTAGGCGGTGTCGGTCGCCAGTCGGGTTGTTTGAGCCGGGAGAGGCTAGATTGTTGGGTTCTGAGTTAGTCCAGGATGCCTTGGACAAGGTGAAGGTCATTCAGGGTAGACTTCGTACAGCTCAGTCCAGGCAGAAGAGTTATGCGGATCGCAGAGTTCGAGATTTGGCATTTATGATAGGAGATCGGGTTTTTCTTCGGGTGTCGCCCATGAAGGGCGCGATGAGGTTCAGAAAGAAGGGCAAGTTGAGCCCTAGGTACATTGGTCCATTTGAGATTCTTGATAAGGCAGGGGGTGGCCTACAGATTTGTTTTGCCACCGAGTTTATCAGTCGTGCATCCGGTGTTTCATGTATCTATGCTTCAGAGGTATATTGCGGATCCATCTCATGTACTTGACTTCAGTGGTGTCCAGTTGGATAAGGATTTGACTTATGAGGAGGAGTCGGTAGCCATATTAGCTCGGCAGGTTCGTCAGTTGAGATCGAAGAGTTATCCTTCGGTTCGTGTTCAGTGGAGAGGTCAGCCGGTGGAGGCAGCTACCTGGGAGTCCTATTCTGATAATGCGGAGCCGATATCCCCATCTTTTCCCCGATTCAGGTACCTTTCTATGTCCGTTCGAGGAAGAATGTTTGTTTTACAGGTGGAGATTGTGATGATCCAAAAGGTCATCCCGTGTAATTTTAGCTAAATCTGTAATCCGAGGCAATGAAAGCCTCCTTTTATCACACCTCGATGTGTGTGCGCAGCCCGGGCGTGTAGCCGGGGAGCCGTTATGTGGAAAATTGATAAAATGATGATTTTATAATAATTATTAGAATAAAGTTGACTTTGGTCAATATTTTTGGTAAACGGACGCGGACCCGTGATTTGACGGTCCCGGAAGGTCCGTAGGAAAATATGGGACTTGGGCGTATGCCCGGAATCGAATTTCGAGGTCCCAAGTCTGAGAAATGAATTTTTAAAGAAAATTGTTTTCTGAAAAAATAGAGGCTTTTGAAAATGAAATTTGATGTGAAACCTGGGTTATTGGGCCCGTATTATGGTTTCGGATTCCGTAACAGGTTCAATATGTTTTATATGAGTTATCTGTGAAATTTGGTAAGAAACAGACTTAGTTTGACGTGTTTCGGACTAAAAATGGAAAATTTGATGTTTAAGAAGTTTTGAGAATTTTTATATATTTTGAGGTTTAATTCGAAGCTAATTTGGTGATATTATTGCTCGAATAAGTTTGTGGTATGTTTCTGAGGTTAATTGGTTTTGAGCCCCGAGGGCTCGGGTGAGTTTCGGGTAGTTGTCGGAGTGTAAACACTTAGGAAGATTTCTGGTGTTGCTACAGAATCTGGTGTCCAGTTATTCCTTCTCCGCGATCGCGGTGCTTTGCATGCGATTGCGATGAGTCAGTTGAGGAGGGGAGTAAATAACCCTACGCGAACGCAGGGCCTCATTCGCGATCACGGAGCTTGGGGGCAGTGCTCTACGGGATCGCAGAGGGCCACACGCGAACGCATAGTGCAAATTATGGGCTGGGGGCTAGGTACTATTTTATTCTCTGCGAACGCGGGCCCTGAGCCATGATCGCGATATTCCATGTCAGTAGGCTCTGCGATCGCATTATTTGTTTCGCGATCGTGTAGGTCTAAGCCCAGTACTCTCCGCGATCGCAGGAGACCTGTCGTGATCGCGAAGGTCAATTTTGCCCAGTTATTAAAAAATACAAAAACAGAATGTTCATACGGGATTTCATAATTTTGCACACCCTTCTTCTTCTCCACACTTCCTTGGGCCATTTTTGAAGGACTTCATCACCATAGCCTCTTAGGTAAGTAATTCTAACCTCGTTTTCTTCCATTTTCATCAACATTCATTAGATTCTAGGCCTAAAATCATGGAATTAAAGGGTAGAAATTGGGGTTTTGGGTGAATTAGGGATTTTTGAATATTTGGGAATTTCACCTCGTCTTGGGGTCGGATTTCAAAACAAATTGTACATTCGGGCTGGTGGGGGAAGGGGTGATCGGGTTTTGGTCCGAACCTCGTGTTTGGACCAAGCGGGCCCGGGGTCGATTTTTAGAATTTTGGGAAGAATGTTGGGAATTCTATAATTTATCTTTGGGATTGAATTGTTAAGAAATTATTGATGTTATTGAGTCAATTATGTTTAGATACGATTGATTCGGTGTCGGGTTCGAGAGGAAAAGCGGTGCTAGAGGCTTGATTTGGATTCTTGGAGCTGAGGTAAGTGTTTGGCCTAACATTAGCTTGAGGGAATAAGTGTTGAGTCTTAGTTGCTATGTGATAATATTATGTCCAACGTATAGGTGAGGTGACGAGTACCTATATGTTGTGTTCAAGCATGCCTGTGAGTCGAGCTTTAGTACTATATGTAGTTTTCATTGATATTCTCTGTGATATGAAGTAATTGACATTCTGGAAGTTATGCATCGAGGGTAATTCATGATGTAGAATATTATTGATTATTCATTTGGTTGATAATTATTGGTTCAGTTGTACTTCTGAGTGAGATTGGTTATAGATGTGTCCCTTGCCGGGACGGTATAATTCTTGTTGAACATTTCTGTACATTTAAGGTTTCTTATTGTTGAATCTTCCTGTCAAATTGTTGCTTTTATATATGTTATGCACGAGGGGACATTCCGTGCCGAGTGTTTTGTGAGGTTATGCACGAGGGGAAATTCCGTGTCGAGTGTTTTGTGAGGTTATGCACGAGGGGACATTCCGTGCAGAGTGTTTATTTATTTATGCACGAGGGGACATTCCGTGCCGAGTGATTATTTATTTATGCACGAGGGGACATGCCGTGTCGAGTGTGTTGTGAAGTTATAGCACTAGGGGACATGGCGTGCTGTTCTGATTATTTATTAGTTCAGAGTTGTTAATTCCTGCTTTTATTTTATACATTTCAGTTGTTATCTTATTCTATCATCTTAGTGAATTGTTGCCCTTTTCCCAAGCATGTTAACCCCATTTTTTTGCTTAACTGTTTATTTCTTGTTATTACTTCTTTATTATATTATTGAACTGCACAGGTATTCAATATTTGTCGTGTTCTAGCCTCGTCACTACTTCGCCGAGGTTAGGCTCGACACTTACTCAGTACATGGGGTTGGTTGTACTGGTGTTACACCTGAACTTCTTTATATTGTGCAGATTACGGTGCCAGACCCAGTAGACATTGAGCGAGGGAGTATCCTTTAGTCCACGGCGACACCGAGGTAGACTTGCAGGCGTCCGCAGGCCTTGGTGTCACCATTTATCTCTTCCCTTTCTGTCTTATCTTGTATTTCTAGACAGCTACATCTGTGTATTTCAGACTCTTGTTTTTAGTAATCTTAGACTGTCCGTGAAATTGTGAAACTAGTTCTGGGGGGTTTATGTACGGAATTTCGTAATATTTATTATATTAAGTTGATAAATTCTTAGCTTCCGCAGTCTTATTCAATTGTTCATGCTTATTGTTTTTCTGTTAGATATCATAAATGAAGAAAATAGCAAATTTAACCAAAACGTTGGCTTGTCTAGCGTGTTCACCGTTAGACGCCATCACGGCCTGAAGGTGGGATTTCGGGTCGTGACAGACACACACATATATTTGATGAAAAATTATATATATTAATTAGGATCTTGACAAGTCTATCAATCCCTAAAGAACCTGACCTCGGGTTCTTTTAGGGATTGATAGACTTGTCAAGATCCTAATTAATATATATAATTTTTCATCAAATATATCTATGTGTCAATTGAATCATCGGCTTATAACCTACTCAAGCATCGTTGAATATTAAAAATAAAATGTCTCGATATATATATATAACACGCTTCGTTATACTATTTTAACTACATATATAACATGTTAGAGTATATTTTAGTGTATTAATCTCTTGTATTACAAAAGTGTTAATGAATTACATTTATATTATTTCGATAGTAAATATAAAAGTGATTTATAATTTTGACCAATGTTGACCTGAAAAGAGACCAACTTTGGTCGCTAATTATCCAGAAATTAAATTTAGCGACCAAGGTTGGTCGCTAAATTTAAATCATATTTATTTATATTTTATAAAATATTTTAAATAATAATATAATTGCTAAACATTATAACTGGGTCCCAAATTAGCGACCAAAGTTGGTCGCTACCTGCTTCCCCTTTCATAACCGACAAACTTTGGTCGCTAAATTTAAATAATATTTATTTATATTTTATAAAAAAAATTTAAATAATAATATAATTATTAAAACGTTATAACTGGGTCCCACATTAGCGACCAAAGTTGGTCGCTACCTGCTTCCCCTTTCATAACCGACAAACTTTGGTGGCTAAATTTAAATAATATTTATTTATATTTTATAAAAAAAATTTAAATAATAATATAATTATTAAAACGTTATAACTGGGTCCCACATTAGCGACCAAAGTTGGTTGCCATTTTCAATATTTCTTTGACCAAGCAACTCTGACCAGCCCGGTCAATATGTTGACCACTTTATCGACCAAAAAGAAACCAACCTTGGTCGGTAAAGTATTTAAATTAATTATTTAATAATTTTCTCCAATTTAGCGACCAACTTTGGTCGATTTTTTTGATAGACCAACTTTGGTCGCTTTTTTCCAGATTTCTAGTAGTGTGTGGTTTTCAGGGTACTAGCTGCGGGTGACGAGGCGAGCTTGAGGCGTGTGGGCGAGAAGAGCGGAGCATCACCAGCCGAGGTGTGCAAGAGTTGGCGGGAGTTGACCTCGGGCACATCAAGGCATATTTTCAGGTTTTTTCCATCGAGAGTTGGTACCTCCCACTTTCTTGTCTATCCTTTACGATATTTAAAGTGTGGTTATTTAGCTAGCATCATTTTAAGCATACTGTTAGAGTTCTTGTGCGCGCTTCCTGTTATTTCCTAGTTCGGGCCCTGGCTAGTGTTTCTCGTAGTCTGTCGGAGGTATAGTGACTGTGGTCGGGGATGGTAGTGTAAGGTCATGTCCTCGGGGGGTGTCGAGGGTGAGCAAGGGAGTGAGTAGTGGGCCAGTGGTTGGGACGGGAGGCAAGGAGGGGAAGGGGAAAGTGGGAGCTCGTAGATTGATGATTGGGTCGTGGAACATAGGCACGCTGACGGGTAAGTCCATTGAGTTGGTGAAGATTCTACAGAAGAGGAGGGTCAACATAGCTTGTGTTCAGGAGACTAGGTGGGTAGGGTCGAAGGCGAGGAATGTAGATGAGTATAAGTTGTGCTACTCTGGGTCGGAAGGGGTAAGAATGGAGTGGGCATCTTGGTGGATAGGGACCTTAGGGAGTCCGTGGTTGAGGTTAGGCGAGTGAATGATAGGTTAATGTCTATTAAGTTAGTGATTGGTGAATGCACCCTCAATGTTATCAGCGCTTATGCGCCGCAAGCAGGCCTAGATGAGGAGGTTAAGAGGCGTTTCTAGGAGGGTTTGGACGAGATGTTGAGTAGTATTCCTCCTTCTTAAAGGTTAGTTATTGGAGGGGATTTTAATGGCCATATTGGGTCAGCCGTTGGTGGCTAAGGAGAGGTGCATGGAGGCTTTGGCCTTGGGGATAGGAACGGAGGAGGTACTTCGCTGCTAGATTTCATTAGGGCTTTCAAACTGCTGATTGCGAACTCGCCTTTCCCGAAGAGGGAGGAGCATCTGGTTACTTTCCAAATTTCGGCGGTGAAGACTCAGATTGACTACCTCCTCCTCAAAAGGTGTGATAGAGGGTTGTTCTAGGATTGCAAGGTTTACCCGGGAGAGTCCCTCGCGACTCAGCATAGACTCTTAGTGATGGACGTCAGAATCTGGGTGAACAGGAAGAGGAAGGATGCTCGGGGCCGACCGCGGATTAGATGGGGAGCTCTGACTAATGAGAAATCCCAGGAGTTGGAGAGGAGGTTATTTGATAGTGGATCTTGGAGGAGTACTGGGGACGCGAGCGTTATGTGGTCAGCGACGGCGAACTTTGTAAGGGAGGCGGCGAGGGATGTGCTAGAGGTAGTGAAGGGTTATTCAGGCAGGCATCAACGCGACTGGTGGTGGAATGATGTAGTCTGGGGAAAAGTGGAGGCGAAGAAGGTAGCGTATGCGAAGTTGACAGGGAGAACAAGCGAGGAGGAGAGGAGGGTGAACAGAGAGAGATACAAGGTGGCGAAGAAGGAGGAAAAGTGGGCGGTCGCGGAGGCCAAGAATGCGGCTTTTGGTCGTATGTACGAGGAATTGGGGGAAAAAGGCGGAGGATAGAAAGTTATTTTGGTTGGCTAAAGCGAGGGAGAGGAAGGCTCGGGATCTAGACCAAGTGTGGTGCATCAAGGACGAGGATGGTAGAGTATTGATGGGGGAGTCTCAGATTAGAGTTAGGGGAGCTGGAGCATTTGGAGAGTCGTCGTGATCTTGGGTATTGCAGACGCATTAGGGTGCAGGAGGTCGCGGGGGCGTTGCGTAGGATGAGTAGGGGTAGAGCGACCGGGTCGGACGAGATTCCGGTTGAGTTCTGGAAATGTGTGGGAAGGAAAGGACTGGAATGGCTGATTGGGTTGTTCAGTGTAATTTTTAAGACTAAGAGGATGCCGAAAGAGTGGAGATGGAGTACAGTGATGCCCTTGTATAAGAAAAAAGGTGATATCCGGTGTTGTAACAACTATAGGGGTATCAAATTACTAAGACATACCATGAAAGTCTGGGAGCGGGTGGTTGATGCGAGGGTGAGGAAGACGTCGTCAATATCCGACAACCAGTTTGGTTTCATGTCGGGTCGCTCCACTACGGAAGCTATCCACCTTGTTAGGAGATTGGTTGAAAAGTTCAGGGATAAGAAGAAGGACCTGCACATGGTGTTTATTAACTTGGAGAAAGCGTATGACAAGGTCCCTAGGGAGGTGCTGTGGAGATGTTTGGAGGCAAAGGGCGTGCCGGAAGCCTACATCAGAGCGATCAAGGACATGTATGATGGAGCTAAGACTGAGGTTAGGACGGTGGGAGGCGACTCAGAGCATTTCCCGGTGGTTATGGGGCTTCATCAAGGATCTTCGCTTAGCCCATTCCTATTTGCCTTGGTGATGGATGCACTGACACACCATATTCAAGGGGATGTGCCATGTGTATGTTATTTGTTGATGACATAGTTCTGATTGACGAGACAAGGGTCGATGTTAACGAGAGGCTGGAGGTCTGGAGACAGACCCTCGAGTCTAAGGGTTTCAAATTAAGCAGGTCTAAGACAGAGTACCTGGAGTGCAAGTTTAGCGCCGATTCGAGTGAAGTAGGCAGGGACGTGTGATAACTAGGGATTATACTTCATTTTACACTCCTTCTTACTTGAATTTTGATTAAAAATGTATACAAAATAGTCCCAAAGGCTTACATGTTGTATTTGTTTGTAGGGTTTGGTAAAAAAAGGTGAAAATTAGTCAAAACCAGCTCAAAAAGGAGTGAAACATGCACAGGTACCAAGAACAAATCCAAGCACAGTGCAATAGATCTACTACGGCCGCACTCCATTTAGTGTGGTCCGCAGTGAGGAGATTCAGAGAGGTAAAAAAATTGAAGCTAAAGCATTGCGGCCGCAAAGCATATTGTGCGGACCGCAATGGCATCAACGCGGCCACAAACCATTTTGTGCGGACCGCACTAATGAGATTCAAGGAGCTGGGATTTTTGAAGTACAAGGCCAACGTGGTCCGCAATCCATTTTGTGCGGCCGCAGTAGAAGCCACTGCGGCCGCGGTACATTTTATGTGGCCCGCGGTGGCCAAGTTCAGAGAGCAGATTCTTGAAGCCAAAAAGCCTCACCGCAACCACACTCCATTTCTTGTGGTCTGCGGTAACCCCGCAGGGGTATTTTTGTCCAGAAAATTTGGCCTAGTATAAATACTTTCTTTTCCCATTTTTAGGTAAGCTTTTGTAATCTAACTTTCAAAGAAGCTCGTGAACAACTTTATTAGGCCATTTTGAGTAATTTTAGAGTTGATTTATCATTGTATCTTTTATTATTAGCTTGTAATTAAATCTTATGGGTTATTCTTTATCTATTTCTTTGATTTCTCTCATTATCATGAGTAGCTAGACCCATTAGCTACGGTTGTGACTCAATCCTAGTGTTGGTATTTGATGGGTCTTTTGATTTAATGTTTAGATGTTTATGGGTAGTTGATATTTGGACTGATTTGTATTTTCCATGTTAAATTAGTGGTTGCAAACACTAATTGGTGCCTATTTGACTTGGGTTCTTCTTGAAATAGAGAACTTGAGTCTAGGAAAATCAGTGCAACAAGGAATTGGGATGTAATCAAGAGATTGGTAGTCCCAATTAAAGAGTTAAGCCTAAAGATAGTAATATCCGATTTGAGCATATATTGCTTACACAATTTTGACACCCAATTGGACTTGAGAGAGTCAATTAGGGCAAATCCAGTCAAGCTACCGAGAGGTATAGAGTGAGTAGTTCCGTGCATTGGCTATATCTCAATCCCCAACATAACGTCTTTGCCTTAGGTTTTAGATCCTGTCAAATATTCACCTAGGAGAAAGTCATAGCCCTAGTCCCTTTTATCTATTGAGAAAACATCCAAAAATATAATAGTTAGTTAATTTGCAATCTCAATTAGTTTAAAACCATAGTGGAATTACAAAACCCTTTGATGAGAAGTTCAATTGAGAACACAACGCACCTTTAGATCACTTAGGAACTCAACTCCCACATATATAGCTCCCTGTGGAAATCGATCCCGATCCTTCGGGTAAAAGCTGCATTGACCCCATACTTGCCACTCTTTAGTGGTATAGGCGGGATCCGATCACTTTTTGGCGTCGCTGCCGGGGAGCTTTTACGGTGTTGATTATCTACGTGAATAGTGGTGTAGTGTGTTTTCCCTTCCTTCTTTTGTTAACGTGTGCGTTGAATCAATTCAGGTACTAATGGTGGATCCTTTCAGTAATATTATTCTGGGGGAGGAGGTGTTTGACAATGGAGAAGATGAACTAAATCAAGTACCACCTCCAAGACGGGGCCGACATGCCAATGTTCATGAGGATATTCCATACCCTCCCCCGCCTCCACCTTCAAGTGTTGCCCCTCGGGTACTTCCAAACGTGGGGTATGCGAGTGCTATTGTCCCGCCTAGGATCCGGGCAAGGGAACTTCCAAATCACAAATGTGATGTTGACACTCTTGGAGCAGCGTGGGTACTTCATAGGAGCTCTCAATCAGACTGCTTATAAGAATTTAAAGGGGTTCGTTGATACCTGCTGGGGGAGAAAGCAAACAAACGTCTCATAGGATGCATTAAGGCTTAGGTTATTCCCCTTCTCTCTTCGAGGGAAAACATTAGACTGGCTGGAGCGACTTCCCAACTACTCCATATCCACATGGGATGAGCTAGCAGACAAGTTCATTGCAAAATTCTTCTCTCCTAGTCACATGGCAGCGCTTAGAGATGAAATAATGGCTTTTAAGCAAGAGCCAAATGAGCCTTTGCATGAGATTTGGGAGCGCTACCGGACCATGGTAAAAGAGTGTCCAAACAATGACATGACTGAGTCCATGATACATCAGACCTTCTACCGAGGCATAAATACCACCAATCAGTGTGTGGTCAATCAATTCGCTGGGGGAAACTTCATAAAGTAACCACACAATGGTCTTCACAAAGAACTTCAAATGGTTGACACTTTGTCAGCATGGCAAAGTAGAGCAAATGTGCCTCAGGGTGATCCAGGTGTTAATGGTCTTCACAAAGAACTTCAAGAACATGGGAAAGCAATTGACGAGCTCACCACCACCATGAATCAACTTGCTAAGGCACATCTTCAACAATTACAAGGGCCGCATCAAGTGAATGCCATGAAGGGAGTGAATGTTTTGGTGAACAAGAGAAGACCTCGGGGAAATCTAATGCAAAACAACAATGTTCAATGTGACCAAGGATCGAGTGGGTATAGTCAAGAGATTCTTATGATGATCAAGATGAGGATGTCATGTATGCAAACAATTATCAAGGACAAGGGAGCAATCAAGGCAACAACCAAATTGGAACAATCAAAGGCAACGAAATTGGAACGATAACAACAATTCAAGCAATTGGGGGAACAATAATAACAACAATCGGGATGGAAACGGTAATCGGGGGTCGGGCTTTCAAAGGCCCCTGATGTACCAACAACCCAACAATACACCCCCCTATCAATCACAAGGCCAAGGTTCCTCAAGTAATGATATGGGTAGAATTGAGAAAATGTTCAAACAAATGATGGATCGCAATGCGGATTCAGATGCTCAACTTGCCTCCCATAACACTTCCATTCGAAATCTTGAAGTGAAAATGGGAAAAATCTCTCACGCCTTGAACACACGCCCAAAGGGAGCACTACCAAGTGATACGGTGGTGAACCCCAAGGTTGGGAACAACAACAACAATACCGGTCACGCCATGGCGGTGACCACAAGGAGTGGATGAGGTGGTGAGGCTAGTTCTTCTAAATAAAAGAAAGTTGTTGGTGATGAGGATGACTTTCCAAATGATGAGGTTCCGATTGAGGTTGAGCATGTAGTTGAGGAGCCAACAACTAGTGAAGTGAGGATTGATATTCATGATCATGAGGAGGAAACTCAAAGTGACGTGAACCCGTCTAGGGAACACGTAATTGACATTCCCCAGCCGGTTGTGTCAAAAGAAAAGGACCCATTGCCTAGGCCTCCTCCTCCTTATCCTCAAAGGTTGGCGAAGCAAAAGAATGATAACCAATTCAAGAAATTCATCGACATGATGAAAAGCTTATCAATCAATGTCCCTTTAGTTGAAGCTTTAGAGCAAATGCCCGGGTATGCCAAGTTCATGAAGGACTTGGTCACAAATAAAAGGTCAATGGAGTGCGAAACTATAAAGATGACTCACCAAGTGAGTGCAATAGTGCACTCAATAACACCCAAGCCTGAAGACCCTGGGGCATTCACCATTCCTTGCACAATTGGTAGCGCGGATTTCGCCAAAGCATTGTGTGAACTTGGAGCTAGCATAAACATGATGCCATATTCGGTCTTCAAAACTTTGGGGATAGGTCAACCTCGTTCTACTTCCATGCGTCTTCAAATGGCGGATTGATCTATGAAGAGGCCTTTAGGAATCATTGATAATGTTTTGGTGTGGGTTGACAAGTTAATCTTGCCCACGGATTTTGTTATCTTGGATTATGAGGTGGATTATGAAGTTCCTATCATTTTAGGAAGGCCCTTCCTTGAAACGGGGAAGGCCTTAGTTGACGTGGAGGCCGGTGAGATCACCTTCCTTGTGGGCGATGAAAAGGCAGCTTTAGTGAACCATGATGATATTATGGTGGATGGCTTGATCGAGAGTACCAATGCTCTACAAGGCATGGGTTCTTACTCATATGGTCCTCTAAAGTTATCCTTGGATTTGGAGAATAAAAAAACTCCTCCGACAAAGCCTTCAATTGAAGAGCCACCTACATTGGAGTTGAGGCCACTTGTACCACACCTCAGGAGGAAGAAAGCCATAGGAGGGACACATACTGATATTCAGGGAAAAGCCCCCCATTTTGTATGCACAAAATCATTCTCAAGGATGGATAAAATCCTTCTGTAGAACGTCAACGGAGGCTAAATGAAGAAATGCAAGAAGTTGTGAAGAAAGAAATAATCAAGTGGCTTGATGCAGGGGTCGTCTACCCAATCTCGGATAGTGCTTGGACTTCTCCGGTCCAATGTGTTACAAAAAAGGGTGGTATGACCGTGGTTCAAAATGAAAAGAATGAACTCATTCCAACGAGGATAGTCACAGGTTGGCGGGTATGCATGGATTACCGAAAGTTGAACAAGGTGACTCGCAAGGACCACTTCCCTTTGCCTTTCTTGGATCAAATGCTTGACAGACTTGCGGATAGAGCTTTCTATTGCTTCTTGGACGGGTATTCAGGCTATAACCAAATCTTGATTGCTCTGGAAGACCAAGAAAAGACAACCTTTACTTGTCCTTATGGGACATTTGCTTTCTCAGGGATGCCTTTCGGATTGTGCAATGCACCCGCTACATTTCAGCGGTGCATGATGGCAATTTTTACTGACATGGTTGAAATATTTCTAGAGGTATTCATGGATTATTTCAGCGTGGTTGGGGACTCCTTTGATGAGAGTTTGAGCAATCTTGACAAAGTCCTTGCCCGTTGTGAAGAAACCAACCTAGTGCTCAACTGGGGAAAATGCCATTTTATGGTTGAAGAAGGGATAGTTTTGGGCCACAAAATCTCAAGGAATGGAATTGAAGTAGACAAGGCCAAGATTGAGTTCATTTCTAAATTGCCACCTCCAACTTCGGTAAAGGGAGTCTGTAGCTTTCTTGGGCATGTCGGGTTCTACCAGCGCTTCATTAAGGACTTTTCGAAGGTGGTCAATCCTCTTTGCAAGTTGTTAGAGAAATATGCCAAGTTCCACTTTGATGAGAATTGCATGAGTGATTAGGAGTTGTTGAAGCACAAGCTAACCACCACGCCAATTATCACTGTGCCGGATTGGAGCTCTCCTTTTGAGCTAATGTGTGATTCAAGTGATGTGGCGGTGGGTGCGGTTTTGGGCCAAAGGGTGAACTACACCATCACCAAAAAAGAGTTATTGTCTATAGTCTTTGCAATGTAGAAATTTCATCCTTATCTTATGGGTGCCAAGGTCATAGTTCACACCGACCATGCGGCACTCCAGTATCTCATGATGAAAAAGGATTCCAAACCTAGACTTATGCGGTGGGTGTTATTGCTTCAAGAGTTTGATTTGGAGATCATTGATAGAAAGGGGAGTGAGAATCAAGTTGCCGACCATCTCTCTCGTTTGGAGGAGCAAGGGCGACCTAGTGATGGGCTTGAGATTGATGATAGTTTCTCGGATGAACAACTTCTCTCCGTCTCTATGCAATAAATGCCATGGTTCATCGCCAACTACATTGTCACTGGTGTTGTCCCGTTTGAGCTCTCTTTTAACCAAAGGAAGAAGCTTAGACGGGATAGCATGGATTATTATTGGGATGAACCGTATTTATTCAAGATATGCACTGATGGTGTCATCCGGCTTTGTGTGCCCGAGGAAGAGCAAAGGTCAATTCTTGAGTCATGCCACTCCTCTCCTTATGGTGGCCATCATGGTGGGGCAAGGACCGCTTCAAAAGTCTTAAGTTGTGGTTTCTTTTGGCCCACTTTGTACAAGGATGCTAGTGACTTAGTCAAGAGATGTGACGAATGTCAGAGAGCAGGAGGAATTTAGAAGAAAGATGAGATGACTCTCAATACCATTCTCGAAGTGGATATTTTTTATGTATGTGGCATCGATTTTATGGGCCCCTTTGTTAGCTCATGTGGGAACATATACATTCTCTTGGCGGTTGACTATGTTTCAAAATGGGTTGAAGTCGTGGCTCTACCCAACAATGAGGCCCAGAGTGTTGTTGCATTTCTCAAAAAGAGAATTTTTACAAGGTATGGAACTCCTCGTGCAATCATCAGTGATGGGGGGTCGCATTTTTGTAATAGAGCTTTTGACACTTTGCTTGCAAAGTATGGTGTCAATCACAAAGTTTCCACTCCTTATCATCCCCAAGCGAGTGGCCAAGTTGAAGTCTCAAACAGGGAAATCAAGAATATATTGTCAAAGACGGTCAATGCAAATAGGACCGATTGGCCAAAGAAGTTGGATGACGCTCTATGGGCTTATAGGACTGCTTACAAGACCCTGATCGGTATGTCTCTGTACAGATTGGTGTTTGGAAAAGCTTGCCATCTACCTGTTGAGTTAGAGCACAAGGCCATGTGAGCTTTGAGGAAGCTGAATCTTGAATGGGATATAGAAGCCAATCTTCGTGTGGAGTACCTTAATGAACTTGATGAATTCAGATTCCATGCCTACTCCAGTTCGTCCTTTTACAAGGACAAAATGAAGTACCTTCATGATAAATATGCTCGTGGCAAGGAGTTAAAAGTGGGTGATCTGGTTCTCTTGTTCAACTCTCGATTACGTCTATTTTCGGGAAAGCTTATGTCGAAATGGAGTGGACCTTTTGAAGTGGTGTTTATGACTCCGTTTGGTGCACTTGATTTAAAGAATAAAAGTGGGGAGAATTTAAGAGTTAATGGGCACAGGGCCAAGAACTACTTGGGAAATATTGATGACAACCACGTGGTGGCACTGCTCCATCTAAAGTGAATTGAGGGTAACATGCGTCGTGCCACGATGTTAAATCATGCGCTTCTTGGGAGGCAACCTATGTGTTTTTATTTTTGTCTTTCTTTGATTTTCTTTGTAGTATAGGATTTTTTTTTGGACTAACTGGTTGTGGGATGTTGTAGGATTATTTTGATGCAGTGCAAGACTAAGTTGGAAAAAATGAGCTCTCTGAAGTTTGCACTGCGGCCGCATTACATTTGTGCGGTCGCAATGACCTCAGTGCGGGGGCAAAATTTCAATGTGGTCCGCAGAGTGATTTGACAGTAAAAATGGGTTCTCTGAAGTTTGCCACCGCGACCGCAATGCAATTTGTGCGGTCCGCGGTGGACCACTGCGGCCGCATTGCATTTCTTGTGGTCCGCAATGGACATCTGCCCAGTACCACTTGAAGTTAAGTACCGCGGACCGCGATATCATTTTATGCGGTCCACGGTGAGTAAGTGACGTGGGTCCCAGGTCCTTTTTCTATAAATAGGGCATGAGGCCTTCATTTCAACTGCTAAGTCTAATTCATCTACACTGCATCTCACATCTGGTAATTTTAATTTTGTTCTCTTATTTATTTAACTTTGTTATTTTCTTTTTAAACAGTTGTTTTTCTTCTTTTTTTTCTTCCCTTTTCTTGCAATCATAGCTTAGGGTTTGCTTAATAATAGTTAAATTAGGACTAATTAGTTTAAAAACACTGATTAAACACCTAGGGGATCAATAATATGTGAATTTAAGCTTAAATTGTGACGGCAATTTGAAACCCTAGGTTGGTAGTTTGTGCGGTCCGCGATGGTATTTTGTGCGGACCGCAGTGATAGAACTCCAAAAAGGCTCAAGTTAAGGACCGCGGCCGCGATGGATTTTGTGCGGTCCGCGGTGCCTTAACGTGAACCGCAACACTATTTTGTGCGGTCTGCGATGGCCTTCTTCAGAGAGTGGGTAGTCTGAACCCCACCTCAATGCGGACCGCGATGCATTTTGTGCGGTCCACAGTGCCTTAATGCGAACTGCAACACCATTTGGTGCGGTCCACGGTGACTTTAATCAGAGAGTGGGTGTCTGAACCCCACCTCAGTGCGGACCGCGGTGCATTTTGTGCGATTCGTGATACCTTCTTTGCGGTCGCACTTCATTTTGTGCGGTTTGCGGTCTGCTATTCTGAAACTAGGCCTTCTACTGTCTGCAATTTTTATTTCTCACTGATACATCTGCTATTGTGATACTAAAAAAGTCAATCTGAATTCGACTTGCAGACAATGGTTCAATCAAGAGGCGGTGGTAGAAAACAACCCGGAAAAGGGGAGTCCTCCCGGGGTAGAGGAAAGGGGATGATCAAATTGACTCCCCAAGTCCGGAAAAGTATCAAAGAGACCAGAAAAACAATTAAAGCTTTGGATAAAGTTGTTTCCCATTCAGAAGTAAGTATGCACCCTCCCGGGAGGCATCTGACTTAGATTATGTGCCATAGTATGTCCCTGACTTTCCGGAGAGGTTGAGATTGACAAATACACCTCCAAGCTCCCCTCCTGCCAAGCATCAGCACAGAGGTCTTCTGAGTCATCTGAGGGCTCAGTTGCGGGCAGTGACAATGAATATTCTACCTCACTACAACTTCACTATCTGGTGAGCACTCCGTAGAAGAAGAGGGAGGGGTGAGCCCCAAGTAGGAGGAGTGGAGAGAACAAGAAAACCGGAAGCATGGAAAGATAGGTTTGTGAGTGAACCAGCCTTTCACAAGTTCCGAGAATGGTAGCCCGAGAGGAAGTTGATAGCGGAGCGAAAGTTCATCACAAAGGACCTTTTGCCTCACAACCCCAATGTGCTGAAGAAGTTCAAAGAGAGGAAAGGCTGCGACTATTTCTCATGCCAAGTGGTGGATGCCAATGAGCACTTAGTCAAAGAGTTCTACACAAATGTGGCCCACATCAAAAAGGACACTAAAGTGACTAAGGTGCGAAATCTGACAGTGATGTTTGATGAAAAGACAATCAATGATTACCTTGACTTAACGGAGGAGGATGAGACATTGTACTTAGAGAAGTTAGAGTTGGGGGAGGATGCCCGTACATGGTTAGAAGAGCACTTGTCAATCCCAGGTACCACACCAGAATGGTTGACAGCGGGAGTAAAAATTCTTCAGAGAATCCTGAACTTCGAAGAAAAAGGGTGGGAGACATTTATGTGCAGTAGGCTAGACTCCACCACTCACGAAAACTCTCTTCCTCTCTCCCGAGTTGTATTGGTGTCATCGATCATGGTAGGGTACCCGATTAACATTGGGAATGTGATGTCCAGGGTGATTACACGAGTGGTGAACAAAGGTGATAGATCCTACCCCTTTCCAAATTTCCTGACCATGTACTTCGAGGATCAAGGGGTAGAGAAAATGAAATTTGATGTGAATATAAAGCCGAAGGCACCCTTTTCCTGGTATAGCCTACAGGGTGCTGACAACCCTAAAGATAAAGGCAAATCCATTATTTCTAATGGCCAGGCTGAAGAGCCAGTGGTAGTAGTGGCTCCTACTCAGCCTGCCTCAGCCACCCTAGACATTGCTCTAGGACCCTCCACTTCTACAGCCCCAGCTATCCCCACATCTGCAACATATCCTTTGACCGCCCACCGATTGAGCCAGACCCTCGCCAGTATCAACAAATGGATGCAGGCAGCTACTTCTAAGTTGTCTCTACTTTCTACATCGGTGGCATCCCATTCTTCACCTCCTCAGCCGCAGGTCCCACAGTTAGAGGAGGACACTCTTAAAGAGCTTCTGGACGACCAGAAGAAGCTCCTAGAGAACCAGTAGTTGACCATTGTTGCGGTCGATTTTCATGGAAAGGCATTTAAAGAGCTTGCTAAGGAGACAAAGAAAATGAGAAATACACGTGCTTCCAAGGAGTCGGTGAATAAGTTGAGGGTGGAGGTAGAGAAGATGAAGGAGGATCACTTACCGTTGGACTTGTTATTGCATGACCCGGTCCCAACAGCCCAGCCTGAGCCGGAGCAGGATATAGATAGGCCAGCAAAGAGGAGAAGGGTGATTCCCCGAGTTGTTGATGTTTTCATAGAGTTGGCGGACCCGCAGGGAGATTCCTTTGCCCAGCCCCAGATGGCAGTACAGGAGCAGCCCCAGATTCCGGTACAGTCCCAGGTCCCAGAGGAGACACAGGTTATAGGGAGCCTGTCATAGGCTCCCGAGCAGTCCGAGGACCCAGGGACCCAGCACCAGGAGCCTATGCAGACGGAGGGCCAATAGGGAGTTTCTTTTTACTCTCTTTCTTTTATTCCATTTTGAGTTGTTTTTGATTAGTTAGCATTGAGGACAATGCTAGATTTCATTTGAGGGGGTATCCCTATTTGGATGATTGTATATATGATACTATTTCCTTGTTATTATGCTTTCTTTTTGCTTTTGGCATGTACATAATTTTACAATTCTAGTTTACTTTTCGTATTTTGCAACTTTAGTCTGTATATAAAGTTACCTTCTGATGTATATATTCATTCCCCCTTATGTATATTCGACCAAATCACCTCTTATATATATTTATCTTACTTTCCCCGTTTTTCCTTTCATAGCTTCTTATTTTACTTTCGTAGCTTCTTGTTTTGAATTTCTGCATGCAATAAGCCTTTGGTTTTCTTAATGCCACGGTTCTTTCCAAAGGTGGAAGTTGTGTGAACTGGGTGGCTCTTCCCGATGATGGATGTCATGACAACCTTTTAAGGGTTTGAGTCTGTTTTCTTTTTGCTTTTTGTGTAAATAGTAGCTAGTAAGTAACGGTGCCTCAGGCAAAGCTTCACTTGGGCCTAACACATTTGCCTTTGATCTTATGGTCAAAAGCAAATTGTTGTGTATAGGATGGTGAAAGTTGTGACCTTGAGACTCTTGTGTTGGACGATAATCATCAAATGGTTTTTCGGGACCATTGTGTTGCTCAAATCTTAGCTAAGGTTGTTGTGGGCCCCCGACTCTGTTTTTTTAGCAATCCCATAGCTTGTGTGGTGAGAAATTGAATTGCAAGTCCAAGTCCCGAGCCATTAGTCTAGAACTTGACATGAATGTTTGTCTAGCCGAAATCCTAAGTGTAGTTTGACTTGAGACGTGATTATAGGCTCCCCTTGATCCGAATGATATATTGAAAGCTTCCATAGCCTACCAATGATAATATCCTTAGTAAACCCTTTTGAGCCTTAGACATTTTTCTTTCAAAAACCACGATACAAGCCTTTACACGTTCAGAGACCCTCTCTTTGCACCCTATCATTCCTAAGCACAAGGCAAAAGCATAAGTTTGGGGGAGAAACAAGGAATGCAACAAAGTGGAAAAAGGTACAAAATGAAGAAAAGGAAAGGCAATTAAAAAGAAAGAAAATCAAAAAGTCAAAAAGAATGAACAATTTAGAAGAAATGAAGGGAATAAATAAAAGAAAGGAGATGAAAGGTGTGGAACGTTTAGAAAGGAGAAAAGGGTTTGAAACGAACAAGAAAGAGTGACAATGTGTCTCTCCAACCCCTCAAAAACTTAATGACTCAATGAGTCAAGAGAATGTATGCCAAAATGAAACAAACGAAGTGCTTAAGAGAAGATGGAACCTACTTAAACCAAATATTTCCTACCTTGAACCAAACTCCTTCACTATCTTTCCACAAAAGCCCTATATGATCTTGAGTTGAATGAAGCTTACATTAGTGGTGACTCACATAAAGGGCAAGCTTATGGTATTTAGAGCTGGACTTGAAATCTTTCTTTGAGAGAGATGAGTGTGTTTCCATTATCCTCGTTCTGAGTGCTACAATCTAAAAGTGAGGATTGCTTAGGGAGAGTTGAGGAGTATGAGTTTGGGTTCCACAATGATCAAAGTAGTAGAAAGAGTTTCTTTGGTGGGTTGAGTCAACTCTTGATGCCCTTGTGTCACTCTAAATCCATGATGTTTAGAAGGTTGGATGTTGTTAATGATTCATTTGAATTGAGGGAAATTGTTAGTCCCAATTGATGCTAAAAGAGGTCACCTTAGGGCAGCTGAATTTTCTTGGATTTAATCTTAAGAGGTGGGTCTTATTTTGTTTGCTTGAGGACAAGCAAAAGCTTAAGTTTGGGGGAGTTGATAACTAGGGATTATACTTCATTTTACACTCCTTACTTGAGTTTTGATTAAAATGTATACAAAATAGTCCCAAAGGCTTACATATTGTATTTGTTTGCAGGGTTTGGTCAAAAAAGGTGAAAATTAGTCAAAACCAGCTCAAAAAGGAGTGAAACATGCACAAGTACCAAGAACAAGTCCAAGCACAGTGCAATAGATCTACTGCGGTCGCACTCCATTTAGTGTGGTCCGCAGTGAGGAGATTCAGAGAGGTAAAATTTTGGAAGCTAAATCATTGCAGCCGCAAAGCATATTGTGCAGATCGCAACGGCATCAACGCGGCCACAAACCACTTTGTGCGGACCGCACTAATGAGATTCAGAGAGCTGGGATTTTTGGAGAATAAGACCAACGCGATCCGCAATCCATTTTGTGCGGCCGCAGTAGAAGCCACCACGGTTGCGGTGCATTTTATGCAGCCCATGGTGGCCAAGTTCAGAGAGCAGATTCTTGAAGCCAAAAAGCCTCACCGCGGCCGCAGTCCATTTCTTGCGGTCCGCGGTAACCCCGCAGGGGTATTTTTGTCCAGAAAATTTGGCCCAGTATAAATACTTTCTTTTCCCATTTTTAGGTAAGCTTTTGTAATATAACTTTCACAGTATCTCGTGGACGACTTTATTAGGCCATTTTAAGTAATTTTAGAGTTTATTTACCATCGAATCTTTTATTATTAGCTTGTAATTAAATCTTATGGGTTATTCTTCATCTATTTCTTTGATTTCTCTCATTATCATGAGTAGCTAGACTCATTAGCTAGGGTTGTGACTCAACCCTAGTGTGGGTATTTGATGGGTCTTTTGATTTATGGTTTAGATTTTTATGGGTAGTTGATATTTGGACTGAGTTTTGTTTTCCATGGTAAATTAGTGGTTGCAAACACTAATTGGTGCCTATTTGACTTGGGTTCTTCTTGAGAAAGAGAACTTGAGTCTAGGAAAATCAGTGCAACAAGGAATTGGGATGTAATCAAGAGATTGGTAGTCCCAATTAAAGGGTTAAACCTAGAGATAGTAATACCCAATTTGAGCCTATATTGCTTGCACAATTTTGACACCCAATTGGACTTGAGAGAGCCAATTAGGGCAAAGTCACTCAAGCTACCCAGAGGTATGGAGTGAGTAGTTTCGTGCATTGGCTATATCACAATCCCCAACATAACGTCTTTGCCTTAGCTTTTAGATCCTGTCAAATTTTTCACCTAGGAGAAAGTCATAGCCCTAGTCCCTTTTATCTATTGAGAAAACATCCAAAAATATAATAGTTAGTTAATTTGCAATCTCAATTAGTTTAAAAGCATAGTGGAATTACAAAACCCTTTGATGAGAAGTGCAACTGAGAACACAACGCACCATTAGATCACTTAGGAACTCAACTCCCACATATATAGCTCCCTGTGAAAATCGATCTCGATCCTTTGGGTAAAATCAGCATTGACCCTGTACTTGCCACTCTTTAGTGGTATAGGGCGGGAGTCGATCAACGTGAAGCTTGGGTCCTAGGTCATCCCCAAAAGGGACAACTTCAAGTACCTTGAATCGGTGATTCAGGGGGACAGAGAGATCGGCGAGGACGTCACTCATCGTATAAGGGTGGTATGGATGAAATGGAGGCTTGCATCAGGAGTCTTGTGTGACAAGAAAGTGCCACCAAAACTCAAAGGTAAGTTTTATAGAGCTGTGGTTAGACCAGCCATGTTGTATGGGGCAGAGTGCTGGCCGGTTAAGAACTCTCATATTCAGAGGATGAAGGTAGCGGAGATGAGGATGCTCAGGTAGATGTGCGGGCACACCAGGTTAGATAGGATTAGGAATGAAGATATTCGGGCGAAGGTGGGCGTGTCCCCGGTGGATGATAAGATGCGGGAAGCGAGGCTCAGATGGTTCGGGCACGTGCGGAGGAGAAGTCTTGATGCCCCGGTGAGGAGGTGTGAGAGGCTGGCAGTGGTAGGTTTGAGAAGAGGTAGAGGGCGTACTAAGAAGTATTGGGAGAGGTGATTAGGTAGGACATGGCAAGACTGCGGATTACCGAGGACATTACCCTTGATAGGAAGGTCTGGAGGTCAAGCATCAGGGTGGTAGGATAGGGGGTACTAGAGATTTTCTTATTTCATTCCCGGGGTGAGGTAGGGTTGGATAGGGTTTACCATAGATGGCTTGCGGATTCTATTGAGCCCCCAGACGGTAGTTTCTGGCTAATATCATTGCATGTCATTTATTTTATGATTTTCATGCTTAGGTTACTATTTCTACGATTCCTGCTGGAGTTACTAATGAATTATCTTTTCTTTTCTTGTTTTTATTTTCTTAAGTCGATGGTCGATTGGAAACAGCATCTCTGTCCTATCGGGGTATGGGTAAGGTCTGCGTACGCATTACCCTCCTCATGACTCACTTTGGGGATTTTACTGGGTAGTTATTGTTGTTGTTGTACTGTCCATACAAATAGTCAAGACAAGAAGCTATCGAGGTATAAGGAGTAGTACCTCAGGTACAACTATTTGTCCCAAAATCTGTAGCAAGAACGGCTCAGAAAGAATTCCAAGTCAATAAGGGGTAGAAGGTCTTGATTGTAACTTGGCAAAGATGCAGAGAACCTACGTCTTGCTTTTGTAATTTTGTAGTTCCATCAATTCATTTCCAAAAGCATTTATGTTGTATGTGTATGTAAAGTTTATTGGATAAAGTTCTTTTTAATCACTGATTATGATATCAATAACCATGACTGATTATGATATCAACAATGGAAATAAGCTCGTCGATCACTGTATTGATTAGCGCTTCCTGTATTCGTATAAGAACTTGTGTAACCTTCTTTGGAAAATATTTACTTTATATCCTTACTTCCTGTATTGGTCAAAATTGTTAGGGATATAGCAGATATGCCCTAGATCCAATTTCATATTTGATGATTTGAACATATTTTTGTGAACGTTATTTGATATAAAAATTGATGAATTTAGACTTCATTCTAGGATTATTAGCCATAAAAAGGTTAAGTTTAAATACCTCGATTTACGTGCGCAGTACGGGCGTGAAACCGGAAAGCTTTTATGTGAAAATATGAGAAATAGTAATTTCTAGAGTTGAAATTTGATAAAAGTTGACTTTGGTCAACATTTGAGTAAACGGACCCGGATCCGTGTTCCGACGATCCCGTGAGGTCTGCAGTAAAATATGAGACTCGGGCGTATGCCCGGAAATAAATTCCGAGGTCCCAAGCCTTAGAAATCAATTTTTGAAAGAAATGTTTATGAAATAAAGAAAAAGAATTTATATTTGAAATCATTGGTATCGGGCCGGTATTTTAGTTCCGGATCCCGGTACATATTTGTTATAATAATTAAAGGTTAACTGTGAAATTTGATGAAAAACGGAGTTCGTTTGACGTGATTCGGACATCCGGTTGAAAAGTTATGAACTATAAGAGTTCTTGATGAAAATGATGAGTTTTGAGATTTAATTCATAGTTTTACATGTTATTTTCATGATTTGATCTCACGAGCAAGTGCGTATAATATTTTTAGACTTGCGTGCATGTTTTGTTTAAAGCCCCGAGGGTTCGGGTGAGTTTCGAATAGGCCACGGGGAATTTTTGCTCTTAAAGTTCCTGTTGTGTTTATTGTATCTGGTGTGTCATATTTTGGTCATCGCGTTCGCACCTCTTTGAACGCGAACGCATAGGGTAAAGGTGTTGGGGGTTCGTTTTGTTCTATGCGAACGCACCCCCCCCCCCCTCCGCCCAGATGCGAACGCATAGAGTAGTTGGGACCTTGGGAGGGGGAGACCGATTTACCCTACGCGAACGCACAGGGTAGGACGTGAACGCACAGGATAGGACGCGAACGCGGAGCTTTAGGAAATTGCTCTACGCGAACGCGTCCAAGCTTAGGTGATTGCATAGAGTAGGAAGGGGGATGGGTATCCTTTACACAGTGTGAACGCGGCTCTAGGCTCGCGAACGCGTAGGCCTGGGATATTAAGCATATGCGAACGCGGCCTCGCGAACGCATAGAATGCATGTCCAGTGATATAAAAACAATTTAAAAACGGGAAGACCTTCTTCTTCACCGTATTTTCAAACCCCACAGCCCTAGGAACGATTTTCTTCACCAAATATCATCTCCAAGTCATAGGTAATCAATTCTAAACTTTACTCTTTCAATTCCTTATTATTTTTCATCATTTGTAAATCAAAAACTAAGAATTTTCTTGGTAAACATTGAGGGTTTGGGTAGAATTCGGGAATTATGTAAAAATCAAATTTTTATATCGAATTGAGGTCGGATTTCAAAACTAATTGTATATTTGGGTTCGTGGGTGAATGGATAAACGTAATTTGGTCCAAACCCCGAGTTTAGACCAAGCGGGCTCGGTGTCGGGTTTTCACTTTTTTTTTTAGAAAACTTAGGAAAAATTATATTTTTCAAGAAAGTTAGTTCCTTTAGCCTTAATTAATGATATTAAGTTGATTTCAGGCATTGTGACCTATGACTTCGTGCCAAGTGGGGAAGTCCACTATCAAGGAATAGTTGCGGGGTCATGTGTTATATCGGTTTTGGCCTGGAATGTATAAGGCTGATATTTTGCAAGAGATAAAGTTGGGACTTGCGGTATGTCTGCCTCCTTAATAACCCTATACCTCAGTACCAAAGGATTTATATAACCAACTTTAAATCTACATAAGGTTTACTCAGCGTGGAAGTCACAGTTGCGGATTTCGGGGTGCTCTAGAGGGGGTACAGTGGTTGACAAGCTTCTACACTATATGGTCCGTGCCAAGGTTTATCTGTATAGAGCTCTACCTTTGGGGTCATTGTGCATCAATAAGGATAAGAGTTACCCCAAGGAATAACGAAGGGTACATGAATAAGTGGGGTAGCTCAGCGGTGTTGAGTCAACATGGTAAAGAAGAAATTGGTCGCCGGTGGTTGAGGCAAGCCTACGAAGAGGACGACCAGTCATTGAAACACCAACTATTTGACTCAGTTCACATAATGCTTTTGAAAGAGTTTGTTTCTCGAACTTTCCATTTTGCGTGGCGCTTAAGGTTTGAACGATTGTGTCAGGTCACCATGACAATGTCAAAACATGCCATCAGGTTTGATAAGTTAGCCTGTCATACTCCTACTTTGGTTTATATAGCCAGAGGGAGAGTCCCCAGACTCATTAAAGGACTCAATTATGATTGTAAAATTTTGTACGACTTAGGGCAAGTTGATACTTTATTTCAGCAAGTGGTAGAAATTTTCCTAGACTTGATAGAGTCATATTTCATCATAGCACTCAGGCGACGTGCCCTATTGCAGTTACAATTCAATCTACATGACCAGCTAGAAAAAAAGGTCGAAATGTCGAAGGTGGAGGTCAGATTCCTAGAGGTGGAGACCCAGCCTGTTGATATATTTTTTATGGTATGGCTGAGGTCGTTATATCAAATGGTTCCATTACAAGAAAAAAAATCTCTAGTTATTATAAAGTGATAATTTTCTTAACTTGCTTCGGTTATGAGTATCTAGAAAGTCCTCCTAATATGCTCCACTCCCGGGTGAGCTTCGTAATTCTAAAAATCTACTTATGTGAATACTTGTATTGAGAAATTCTATGGGGATAGCTATATCCATCATTACGTGTTGTAATTTTGTTTAACAGAAAAATATTTAAAAGAAGAAAATGGAATGTTTCGATTGGCACGATATGCATATTACTTGTGATTCAGAATTGAGGGCGAGATCCTCACATTTTAATGTGATTTGATATGTTTAAATCGAGCTACGGGCCGAGGTGGAAGTTATGTAAGGACGAGATCCTTGTGATGAAAATTCTTGTGTTTAAATTCCCCATTCAGAAATTAAAATCCGTATTAGAGTACTAATAGGGAGTCATTCCTGTTAGGGTTATTCAAAAATTTCTGTATAATAATAATAATAATAATAATAATAATAATAATAATAATAATAATAATAATAATAATAATAATAATAATAATAATAATAATAATAATAATAATAATAATAATAATAATAATAATAATAATAATAATAATAATAATAATAATAATAATAATAATAATAATAATAATAATAATAATAATAATAATAATAATAATAATAATAATAATAATAATAATAATAATAATAATAATAATAATAATAATAATAATAATAATAATAATAATAATAATAATAATAATAATAATAATAATAATAATAATAATAATAATAATAATAATAATAATAATAATAATAATAATAATAATAATAATAATAATAATAATAATAATAATAATAATAATAATAATAATAATAATAATAATAATAATAATAATAATAATAATAATAATAATAATAATAATAATGTAAATTAATTAATTAATTAATTAATTAATTATTTGTGCATAATTTGTCAAATTTGTGCTATAATTATTGAGCTTTAACTTATAGGGTAGGTGCCCGCCCATGTGGCGTTAAATGAGACACGTTAATTCGGATATATAATTATGAGGTCTTCATGCATCACATCTCGTTATTAGTGTTGGGAAGGTTTGAGAGGAAAGTATGGTTAGCATAAAGTTTTTTGATAATTTTAAATTTGGCTATGAACAACTATTAAGAAAATAGAGGTAGTCAAGAACTGGCCTAGACCCACTACAGCCACAAAAATCAGGAGTCTCTTGGGTTTGGCGGGTTACTATCGTCGTTTTGTGGAGGGGTTTTCATCTATATCAGCCCCTATGACAAAATTGACTCGGAAAGGTGCCCCATTTAAATGGTCAGACGAGTGCGAGGCGAGCTTTCAGAAGCTCAAGAAATTGTGATGCTTCCCGAGTTGGACTTGGTGCAATATTAATGCAATATGGAAAGGTGATGGCGTATGCATAGCGACAGTTGAAAGTCCATTAGAAGAATTACCCTGTCCACGACTTAGGGTTGGTAGCCGTTATTTATGCATTGAAGATTTGGAGGCCCTATCATTATGGTGTGCCGTGTGAGGTTTTTACTGACCATCGTAGTCTTCAGTACTTATTCAAGCAGAACTATCTAAATTTGAGGCAGCGGAGATGGTTAGAGTTACTAAAAGATTATGATGTCACCATATTGTATCACCCAAGGAAGGCCAATGTAGTGGTCGATGCATTGAGTAGAAAGGCGGTGAGTATGGGCAGCCTTGCGTATATTCCACTTGGTGAGAGACCACTAGCTTCAGACATTCAGACGTTGGCTAATCAGTTCGTGAGGTTGGATATTTCGCCTAGCAGTGTACTAGCTTGTACAGGCGCTCGGTCTTCTCTAATTGAGCGTATCCGGGAGCGGCAGGATGATGACCCACATTTGATGGTCCTTAGGGACACAGTTCCGCACGGTGGTGCCAAGCAGGTTACAGTTGAAGATGATGGTGTTTTGAGGATGCAGGGTCGGTTTTGTGTGCCTAATGTTGATGGACTTCGTGAGTTGATCCTTGAGGAGGCGCACAGTTCTAAGTATCTGATTCACCCCTGTGCAGCCAAAATGTATCAAGACTTGAGGCAGCATTATTGGTGGAGAAGGATGAAAAGGACATTGTTGTGTATGTGGCTCGTTGCTTACATTTTCAGCAGGTAAAGTATGAGTATCAGAGACCCGGTGGTGTGCTTCAGCAGATAGAGATTCATGAGTGGAAGTGGGAGCGTATCACTATGGACTTCGTTGTTGGGCTCCCACGGACTCAGAGGAAATTTGATGCAGTTTGGGTTATTATGGATAGGCTGACCAAATCAGCACATTTCATTCCTATGGCAAGTACTTATACTTCAGAGCGGTTGGCTATTCGAGAGATTGTTCGCCTTCATGGTGGGCCTGTGTCTATAATTTCTGATCGGGGTACGCAGTTTACTTCGCACTTTTGGAGGGCAGTTCAGCGTGAGTTGGGTACCCGAGTAGAGTTGAGTACAGCATTTCACCCTCAGACTGACGGGTAGTCCGAGCGTACCATTCAGATATTGGAGGATATGCTCCGCTCTTGTGTTATTGACTTTGGAGATTCGTGGGATCAGTTCTTGCCGTTAGCAGAGTTTGCTTATAATAATGGCTATCAGTCGAGCATTCGGAAGGCTACTTATGAGGCATTATATGGTAGACAGTGCAGATCGCCAGTTGGATGGTTCGAGCCGGGAGAGGCTAGGTTACTAGGTACGGACTTAGTTTAGGAGGCCTTGGATAAGGTCAAGATTATTCAGGAGAGACTTCGTGCAGCTCAGTATAGGCAAAAGAGTTATGTTGATCGTAAGGTTCGTGATGTGGCATTCATGGTAGGAGGGAGAGTATTGCTTCGTGTGTCGCCCATGAAGGGTATTATGAGGTTTGGAAAGAAGGGTAAGTTGGGCCCTAGGTATATCGGGCCATTTGAGATTCTAGATAGAGTGTGGGAGGTAGCCTATAGACTTGTGTTGCCTCCAGGGTTATCCTCAGTTCATCCGGTATCCCACGTGTCTATGCTCCGAAAATATCATGGTGACCCATCCCACGTGTTAGATTTCAGCTCTGTCCAATTGGACAAAGACTTGACTTATGAGGAGGAGCCGGTAGCAATTTTAGACCGGAAAGTTCGTCAGTTGAGATCCAAGAGTTATCCTTCAGTTCGAGTGCAGTGGTGAGGTCAGCCTGTTGAGGCAGCTACTTGGGAGTCTGAGTCGGATATGCAGAGTAGATATCCACACTTGTTTTCCTATTCAGGTAATTTTCTATGTCCGTTCCAGGACGAACATTTGTTTTAGAGGTGGAGATGACCCAATGGGTCATTTTATGAATTTAGACTCCTAGGCTTATTAGCCATAAAAAGGTTAATTTTAAATACCTCAATTTCATGCGTAGTCCGAGCGTAAAAAGAAGAAAGCTTTTTATGTGAAAATATGAGAAATAGTAATTTCTAGAGTTGAAATTTGATAAAAGTTGACTTTGGTCAACATTTTGAGTAAACGGAACCGGATCCGTGTTTCGACGACCCCGAGAGGTCCACAGTAAAATATGGAACTCGGACGTATGCCCGGAAATGAATTCTGAGGTCCCAAGACTTAGAAATCACTTTTTGAAAGAAATTGTTTTGCTGAAATGTTTATGAAATAAATAAAAAGAATTAATGTTTGAAATCATTGGTATCGGGTCCGTATTTTGGTTCTGGAGCTCGGTACAGATTTGTTATGATAATTAAATGTTAACTGTGAAATTTGGTGGAAAACGGAGTTCGTTTGACGTGATTCGTACATCCGGTTGAAAAGTTATGAATTATAAGAGTTCTTGATGAAAATGATGAGTTTTGAGGTTTAATTCATAGTTTTACATGTTTTTTTCATAATTTGATCGCACGAGAAAGTCCATATGATGTTTTTAGACTTGCGTGCATATTTTGTTTAGAGCCCCGAGAGCTCGAGTAAGTTTCGAATAGGCCACTGGGAGTTTTTGCACTTAAAGTTCCTGTTGTGTTTGATGTATCTGGTGTGTCAGATTTTGGCCATCGCGTTCGCACCCTTTTGAACGCGAATGCATAGGGTAAAGGTGATGGGGGGTCGTTTTGTTCTATGCGAACGCACCCCCCCCCCCAGATGCGAACGCATAGAGTAGTTGGGACCCGGGGAGAGGGAGACTGATTTACCCTACACGAACGCACAGGGTAGGACGCGAACGCGGAGCTTTAGGAAATTGCTCTACGCGAACGCGTCCAAGCTTAGGCGATCGCATAGAGTAGGAAGGGGGTTGGGGATGGGTAGCCTTTACACAGTGCGAACGTGACCCTAGGCTCGCGAACGTGTAGGCCTGGGATATTAAGCCTATGTGAACGCGGCCATAGGCTCGCGAACGCATAGAATACCTATCCAGTGATATAAAAACAATTTAAAAACGGGCAGACCTTCTTCTTCACCATATTTTCGAACTCCACAACCCTAGGAACGATTTTCTTCACAAAATATCATCTCCAAGTCATAGGTAATCAATTCTAAACTTTACTTTTTCAATTCCTTATTGTTTTTCATCACTTTTAAATCAAAAACTAAGAATTTTCATGGTAAAAATTGAGGGTTTGGGGAATTATGTAAAAATCAAATTTTTATATCGAATTGAGGTCGGATTTCAAAACTATTTGTATACTTGGGTTCGTGGTTGGATGGATAAACGTAATTTGGTCCGAACCCCGAGTTTAGACCAAGCGGGCTCGGGGTCGGGTTTTCACTTTTTTTAGAAAACTTAGGAAAAATTATATTTTTCAATACAGTTAGTTCCTTTAGCCTTAATTAATAATATTAAGTTTATTATGAATATATTTGAGTGTGTTGGAGGTGAATTCACAAGGAAAAGTCGTAATTGAGCGGTGAGTGGCCTACGAAATTGAGGTAAGTGTTTGGTCTAACTTTGACTTGAGGGAATAGCCCCACTTGTTTGCTATGTGAAATGCATGTGTGTGGTGTATAGGTGAAGTGACGAGTATCTATGCACCACCAAATTGGAGGTTAAACATGATCCCTTTCATGTTTCCAACTTAAATGATTCTTGTTTTAATTGTTCTATGTTCATTATTATTTCTTTGACTACTTGGCTTTTGTTATTAAATATTGTTGTGGATATTTTGGAAAGAGTATTGGTTGTTTATTTGGTTCTTTTGTGGTACAAAACGGTTGAGTAGTTTGGCATTAATTTTTTTTTACGATGTATATATATATTTATGTTCCTGTTGGTTTCATTTTTTTCTGATAATATTGAGGAAGTTATGAGAAATGCAGTTCAACTATTTTATGATTGTTGAGGTTTACATGGCTATTTGGTTTCAATTGATTATTGTCAATTGTTGTTGCAAGTGTGTTAAAAGTGTTGGTTGTTCCCTTGATTTTATCATGGTACATAAACACTGAGTTAGGTTAACAGCGTTACGGTGTTTACATATATTCTAGTTGGTTTTATTGTGAAATGATATTGGTTAAATATTACGACCTATACGGTTTTCTGTTTGAAATATTGAAAATAAAAGTATTGTGAAAGGCTTGGCCTGAATTGTGATATTTATGATTAAATTGATATGATATGTCTGGTGGGAGCGGGTTTCACGCCGCAACAAGGAGTGATAAGGGTGGATAGGTGGGATCGGGTTGCACGCCGCATTAGGAGTAATAAGGGTGATATATTTAGGGAGGAGCAATAAGGATGGACAGGTGGGAGCGGGTTGCACGCCGCAACAAGGAGCAATAAGGGAGGACATTTATATTTTTACTGATTTTCAAAGAGAAACAAAGATTTGAAAACTTACTATCTTATATTACTGTTTTTCATATTTTGGCACTACTTTTATTTAAAGTTAAAGTTTGGAAACTTGGAAATTATTTGAGAGTTGGTTATAGTTGAGGCCTGAAAAAGGCGACTGAGTTATTTTATTATTGTTGCAGTATTTAATTATTTATTTAGATTTCTTTCTTGCTTCATATATTATTGTCACGGGTTATATTGCTAAAGCCCCGCCGTAGCCTCGTCACTACTTCGTCGAGGTTAGGCTCGGCACTTACTCAGTACATGGAATTGGTTGTACTGATACTACACTCTGCACTCTTTTGTGCAGATCCAGGTACTAGCCAGCAGTAGAGATTTTTAGAGCAGCCATCCATTAATTCGGAGACACGAGGTATATCTCCCGGTGTTCGCAGATCCCGAGAGTCTTCCCCTATTTTTATAAAACTGTTTTAGTATATTCAGAACAATTACACTATTTCTTTCAGCCCAGTATTAGTAGTATTCTTTAATAGTTCGTGAATTGTGACACCAGACCCTGGGGTAGTCTTATAGTTATTTATATACTTAGTTCGTGATTCGTTTTATGTAATTGTTCATTACTTTATCTCTGGAAATTATTCATCGAAAATCAATAGATTCAGTTTACTTTAGATTATTTTATTATGTCTAAATGGATAAACAATGCAAAGTAGTTAATCGAATTCCAACATTGGCTTGCCTAGCAAGTGTGGTGTTAGGCGCCATCACGATCCCTTAGGTTGGGAATTTAGGTTGTGACAAAAATATATGGCATCTGATATTTTTTTATCATAATTATTATTCATTGTTTGATTAACTTGATAAGGTCCTTGATTAAATTTTGACACTTGACATTGTGATGGAGATCATGATAATGAGAGTGAAGTTTCTTACAATTTAATCTAAATTTGTTCTTGGCTATAGGATTATTAGTTTGGACATCACTAATCTGGTTAGATCAATATTTATGTGATCGTCTTTATTGGATAAGGAAATTATTTAAATTTCTATTGAATGGAATGTTTGGTGGCGAGCTCGACCATTGGAAAATAATTCCACAATGGAAAAGGAAAATAAATTTGGTCCAAAAAATTATCAATATCCAAATTCGAATACGAATCCGAGTCGAGCGAATGAGCGACGACGGCGTGAGGAACACTTATTTTTAACTCTTTAAGAGCTAGAAGATGTGCTTATTTATATAAGCACAAAGATTTTGTTTCCTTCTTCCAATGAGAGACACAGTGCATTAGTGAATTAATTCAAAATTTTATTTCACTCCATTTATTTTCCCACCATTTTCCTTTCACACCTCTTTTGTTTTTGCTAACAAAACCCAAAAATGTTGGCTACATATATATTTCAGACTTGTATTAGTGTTTTTGCACTTTGACTTATATTATTCAAACTTTCAGTACATCAGCATGTGTTAGTTTATCTTCCGCATGCAGTATGTTATGATATCACGCCTTGATTCAGCCAGCCAATTGGTTCGCTTGGTCACATGTAGTCAGGCACCGGATGCCATGTTACGTCCAGGCCCATGTTCGGGGTGTAATGATAACTAGGAATTTTACCTTAATTTACATTTTTCTTGCTTAAGTTTTGGATGAAATTTTATGCAAAATAGTCCCAAAGGCTAACTTGTTGTGCTTGTTGCAGGGTTTAGTCAAAAAGGGTGACAAATAGTCAAAAATCTGCTCAAAAAGGAGTGAAACATGCACAAGTACCAAGAACAAGCACAAGCAAAGTCCAACTGACCAGTGCGGACCGCGGTCCACTTTGTGCGGTATGCACTGAAGAGATTCAGAGAGTACTTTTTGAAGGCCAAACCACCGCGGACCGCAGTCCATTTTGTGCGGTCCGCACTGAAGAGATTCAGAGAGTAGTTTTTGAAGGCCAAACCACCGCGGACCGCAGTCCATTTTGCATTGTCCGCACTGAGGAGATTTAGAGAGCATTAATTTTGAAGGTCAGAAGACCAACGCGGTCCGCACTGAAGCCACCGCGGCCGCGGTGCATTTTATGCGGACCGCGGTGGCCAAGTTCAGAGACTCAATTTTTCAAGCCAAAGACCTCAGCGCGGCCGCAGTCCATTTTGTGCGGTCCGCGAAGACCTCGCAGGGGTATTTTTGTCCAAAAGATTTGGCTTAGTATAAATAGTTTCTCTTCCCATTTTTAGGTTAGCTTTTGTACTCTGATATTATCAGGAGCTAGTGAACGACTTTATTTTCTTCAGCTTTTTAAGTAATTTTAGAAGAGTTTCAACATTGAATCTTTCAATTTTAGTTTGTAATTAAATTATATGGGTTTTGCTTCATCTATTTCTCTAATTTCTTCAGTTATTATGAGTAGCTAAACCCATTAGCTAGGGTTGTGGCTCAACCCTAGTGTGGGTATTTAATGGGTCCTTTAAATTAAAGCTTAGATGTTTATGGGTGATTGGTATTTTGGCTGATTTAAGGTTTTTCATGTTAAAATTAGTGGTTGCAAACACTAATTGGTGTTTATTTGACTTGGGTTCTTCTTGAGAAAGAGAACTTGAGTCTAGAAAATCAGTCCAACAAGGAATTGGGACGTATTCAAGAGATTGATAGTCTCAATTAATGGGTTAAACCTAGAGATAGTAAAACCCTACTTGAGCCTATATTGCCTGTATGATTTTGACACCCAATTGGTCTCGAGAGAGGCAATTAGGGCAAAGCCACTCAATCTACCGAGTGGTATAGAATGGTTAATCCCGTGCATTGGCTATATCACAATCTCCTTTATGACATCTTTGCCTTAGGTATTGGAATCTCGTTGAGTACTCACCTAGGAGAAAGTCATAGCCCTAGTCCTCTTTATCTATTAAGAAAACACTCAAAAAGACATTAGTTAGTTAATTAGCTATTTGCAATTAGTCTAAAACGTAGTTCTAATATAAAACCAAAAGTATGAAAAGTGCAATTAAGAGCAAGAAACACTACAAGATCACTTAGGAACTGAACTCCCACAATCGTAACTCCCTGTGGATTCGATCCCGACACGTTCGGGTAAAAGTTGCATTGACCCTCATCTTGCTTCTATTTAGTAGTGTAGGTGAGCGCCGATCACTTTTTGGTGTCGTTGCCGGGGAGTTATGAGGTGTTGATTATCTACGTAAATAGTGGTGTTAAGTGTTTTTCTTTCCTTTTTCTGTTAACGTGTGTGTTGAATCAATTCAGATTCTAATGGTGGATCCTTTGGGAAACATCACTCCGGGGGAGGAGGTATATGACAACCAAGAAGATGAATAAACCAAGTACCACCTCCCAGACGAGCCCGACAAGCCAATATTAATGAGGACATTCCAGACCCTCCCCCTCTTTCACCTCCCAGAGCAGTACCTCGGGTATTTCCAAACGAGGGGTACGCCAGTGCTATTGTCCCGCCTAGAATCCGGGCGGGAAATTTTCAAATAAGAAATGTGATGCTGACACTCTTGGAGCAGTGGGGCTATTTCACCGGAGCCGCCCACCAAAATGCTTACAAACATCTGAAGGGATTCGTAGATACATGCTGGGGAAGTAAGCAGACGAATGTCTCAGAAGATGCTTTGAGGCTTCGGTTGTTTCCCTTCTCTCTTAGGGTGAAGGCACTTGATTGGCTCGAGAGAACTGCTAACCACTCCATATCTACATGAGACGAGCTAGCACACAAGTTCATTGCAAAATTCTTCTCTCCCAGTCACATGGCAGCGCTTAGAGATGAAATATTAGCTTTCAAACAAGAGCCAAATGAGCCTTTGCATGAGATTTGGGAGCGCTACCGGACCATGGTAAAGAAGTGTCCAAACAATGAAATGACTGAGGCCATGATACAGCAGACCTTCTATAGAGGCATAAATACAGTCAATCAGTGTTGTTTAACCAAAGAATTAGATCCCTTGACTAAAGCTTATTTTTAGTAATGAACACGGGTTACAATAGTATGATGCACAGAAAAATAAAGAGTATGGTATTCGTAGTTCAGATGCCCCTTACAAGTTAACTTATATTCCCTTATATAGGGAATTCTTCAGTATAACGTCTACCTCTTGCAATGATAACACATTAATGACTAATTATTACATTAATGTAACGTTACATTGAATAACCGTAACTATTGTGTGAAGGTTGTGTAACGTGAGGATCATTAATTGAAGACCTTTGAATCTGCCTGTAGCTCTGTCTGGATTCATTCTGACCGTGTCTCTTCTTTGACTCAATCAAGTTGAGTATTTCGTAGCTGATTACTTCGTAGGTATATAGTGTCATGCCTCTTGGCCTCGCACCTCCTTATAGGATCATGTCCAGATGTCATGTTTTCCTTGTTCCACATAACTGGCTGAATCATCAAGAATTATCATACATGTGAAGCTCTTTTTTACCAATACAGATAGTCCCCCCACTTACCATTTATTTATCGATTAATATTTGGTAAGTGGATATGCATTTATGGCGGTAGTATTTTGCCATCGCTTCACCTCGAAACATAGTATCCTTCTCCGAGTGTAGGCATCGTTTTTCACTTCCATTTAATGCTTAAGCCATGTGTCCCCTCCGGATTGGTTCTGTAGTCACTCGGTGCCTTTTAGGGCTTTTTGCGGATGCATCAGTCATGAAGTGATACCTTCAATTATGACTTTCTCATCATTGTTTTTTCCTATGTTTGACGGTTGTCTTCAAGTATAAATACCTCTTTTCCTTTCTTTACTTTCACGAAAAACTTCTAACTTGTCTTCTTTATCTGTAAAGAATTTTGACCTTGTCTTCGAAAAATATGTCTTCATCAAACCAACCTAAATGAGTGATAAATGTCGTTGACTTGACCCCTTCTTCTGCTCCGACGCGGAGCTGGAGAGGTAGTAGATTAAGTAGTTTAAGCTCTACTCCTTTAAGAGGCTCTTCTTCTTCCCAGATTACTTCCCCTCCTTCTATTGCGTCGTTAGTTTCTCCAAGAGCTAAGGCTTCCAGATCTTCATCTAGGGGTAGAGAACATCATGAACCACGAGTGGATGAAATCATTCCTGCTGATTTTACCTTCTCTAGGGATAGTCAGGTCCTTGTTGATCAGTCGTTATNTTCTATTAGGTCTTTAGTTTCTCCAAGAGCTAGGGCTTCCAGATCTTCATCTAGGGGTAGAGAACATCATGAACCACGAGTGGATGAAATCATTCCTGCTGAGTTTACCTTCTCTAGGGATAGTCAGGTCCTTGTTGATCAGTCGTTATCCCTTGATAGTGTTGATAGGTACCCTACCCTTATTACCGAAGGTTTAGTTCCCCTTGTTCGCAGAGAATGTTCTTGGAAGTCTGATTTTCCTATCCTCGTTCCGAATGAGAACCAAAGAATAATGTCTTACAATACGGGATATTCTTTCGGTTATACCTACCCTTTTACTTTAGGGTTTAAACCTCCTATTGATCCAGTCATTATTGAATTTTGTCGTTTCTTCAAAATTTGCTTAGGACAAGTTGGCCCTCTTGTGTGGCGGGTTGTTGCGTGTCTCAGATGTTTAACTACTTTAGCCTCGGTTCCTTTCACCTTCAACCATCTCATTCATCTTTATTCTCCTGCCTTATTTCGTCAAGGGATTTTTACTCTGGCTTCCAGGAGTAAAAGAGTGTTGGTAACCCCTGATGACGACAAGGATAGAGGTTGGTACCTTCGGTACGTTGCTGCGCCCACTGTTGGTTTAGTGGGTAAAGAAAATCTTCCCTTCCCCGAGAAGTGGAATGGTTCACGTGAGTACCTTTTAGCTCACATTTGTTATTTTTCTTCTTTTTGCTTTAAGTGTTTGATTAACACCGTAGCTGTTTTCTCTTCTTTCAGCAATCATGGGTACTGTTGAGAATGTCTCCGATATTCGTGATTGGGTAGAAAGTTTATTGTCGATTTCTCCGTTGGAGGAAAGGTCTTGGAATTACTTCTCCGGGAAGTACGGTTGGAAAGTGAAGACTCACGGTAAGTGAAGCTTTTGTTTCCACTTGTTTCCTTACTCGAGCCTCTTTTTCTTCATTGTTTAACCTTTTTTCCTTTGACAGGGTTTCCCGCTTGTGGGGTGTCTGCTGCATCCATTCCGAAAATGTCCCTGGCTCAAGCCCAAGAAATTATTGCTGGTTCTTCTTCGAAGAAGAAGAAGTTTGGTGGGTCTAGAACCTTAGAAGAAGAAGAAGAAGAAGAGGGGGAGGGCACTTTGGTGCACAAGTCACGGAGAAGGAGGGTGCTTTCAGACGATGAGTCTACACCCGTGGTTGTGCCTTCCGTACCTGAAGTCAGACCCTCTACTTCTGAAGATGTTTCTCCCTCTCTTGTGCATGACTCCGTGGATCATTTGTTCCGTGAAGGCTTTGGCCCTGCTGTTAATGACGTTCCCTTGGCTGTTTTTCCTCCTTCTTTCAGAGAGATTCCTTCCTCCGCTCCTTTGGCTATTACAGCTCCCGTTGCTGCTTTGCTCGTGGCTTTTCCAGCTCCTCAGACTTCCGTACTCGTGGCTTCTACATCTCTACCCGCTTCCGTGCCTTCTGTTAGAGAAGTAGGGTCTTTGTGATGACCCAAAAGATCATCTTACGTAATTTAAGCTATATCTGTGTTTCGAGGCTCCGAGAGCCTCCGTTAGTCTCACCTCGATATGCGTGCGCAGCCCGGGTGTGTAGCCGGGAAGCTATTATGTGAAAATTTGATAAAAATGAGTTTTGATAATTAATAAATGAATATAGTTGACTTTGGTCAACATTTCTGGTAAACAGACCCTGACCTGTGATTCGACAGTCCCGGAGGGTCCGTAGGAAAATATGAGACTTGGACATATGCCCGGAATCGAATTCCGAGGTCCCAAACCCGAGAAATGAATTTTTAAAAGAAATTATTTTCTGAAAATAATAAAGGAATGTGAAAGTGAATAATTATGTGAAAACCTCGTTACCGGGTCCGTATTGTGGTTCTGGAGCCCGGAACAGGTTTATTTATATTATTTGTCCTATCTGTGGAATTTGGTGTAAAACGGGCATGAATTGAGTGATTTCGGATCAAAATGAGGTTTTGAGATTCTAAAGAATTTGAAATGCGACTTGGAAAGTGATGTTATGTTCCCGAGGTTCGAACGAGATTCTGAGACCGGGAATAGTTCCGTGGTGTTAATTATAACTTGTCTGCAAAGTTTGAAGTCGTTCCGAGCAGTTTAGGCCGGTTCGGCGTATTGAAGTGAATTCTAGAATTTTAAAGTTCTTAAGTTTGATTAATTGGATCTTGAGGCTTGATTCATGGTTTTTGATGATATTTTAATGATTTAAAAGCTTGAATGAGTCCGTAGGATGTTTTGGGAGTCATGTGTGTTTTTGGTTTTGAGCCCCGAGGGCTCGGGTGAGTTTTGGGTAGCTAACGGGATGAGTTTAACGTCAAAAATCTGGTGTTTTGCTGGTGTTTCTGGTGTCTGGTTTTGTTCAGTGAGATCGCGTAGGTCCTCCTGCGATCGCACAGTGTTAGGTGGGTAGGGGGTCTCAGATGTTCTAAGCGATCGCAACATATGCTCCGCGATCGCAGTGATGTGATTCTAGAAGCTCTGCGATCG
>ML292940.1:3193-38766 GCA_005239495.1 Nicotiana undulata | reverse complement strand
TTATGGCTCGGATAGCTTTGTTAGGTGATTTGGGACTTAGGAGTGTGTTCGGAATAATTTTGTGATGTCCGATGTAGAGTTAGACTTGAATTGGCGAAAGTTAGTTTTTGGTGATTTCCGGTCGGCAGTGGAAAATAGGCTATCGGGGTCGGAATGGAATTCCGGAAGTTGAAACACGTTCTTAATGTCATTGTGGATATGTATGAAAAATTTCAAGTCAATCAGAGTTGTTTTGGATAGTTTCGGCATCGTTGGTGGATTTTAGAAATTTCAAAGTTCTTAGGCTGGAATCCGATGTGATTTTGGTGTTTTGATGTTATTTTTAGTGTTTTGAGAGTGCAACTAGTTTGAATGATGTTATGGGATGTGTTGGTAAATTTGGTTAGGGTCCCGAGGGGCTCGGGATTGATTTCGGGTGGTTAACGGGCATTTTGGCCTTGGGAAAGTTGTTGTTTTCTAGTGTTAGTGCAGCAGGGGTCTGTTCATCGATCGCGTAGAGCAATTGGGAGCCCTATCATATTTGTGCATCGCGATCGCTGAAGTCTGGTCGTGATCGCGTGAGTTGAAGAGCTTATGCAGTGCGATCGCGTAGGCCTAGTCCGCGATCGCGTAGAGTTAGCCAGGCGCGTGGGGAGCGGGGTCAGTTGTTCTTCGCGCTCGCGTGAGCTGGGCTGCGATCGCGTGGGTTGAGGTTCTACTGAACCACGATCGCGTGGGCTTTGTTGCGATCGCGGAGAGTATTTTTGGGCATCTGAAGATTTGTGAATAGCGATCGCGATGAATAATTACCTGGGCAATATTTAAATAAACCCTCCGCGACCAATACCCACTTTTCACTAGTTTTGTATGGAAAGAGAGCTTTTCAGGCGATTTTGAAGAAAGGAAATCATCGTTCTTCATTGAGGTAAGGATTTTGGACCCTAAAACTCGATTATAGGTGATTAAGGAACATAATATCAGTGTTTAATTCACGAAAATCAGTAGAAAAAAGGTGGAATTAGGGCTTGAGATTATGATACCTTTAGGAGATGATTTGAGGGTTCAAACGAACTCTGAATTTAGCGTTCTTTATATGTACAGACTCGTGAGATGATGAAGAACATTTTGGTATAAAATTTGTCGGGTTCCAAGACGCAGGACCGGAGGTCGAATTTTGGCTAAATTCGGGTTTTATGCTAAAATTGATACTTTTCAATTGGAATTCATTACTTTAGCATAATTTGATGATAAAAATCTGATCTTGGTAGATTTGGAGTATTCGGAAGTTGATACGAGAGGCAAGTGTGTTGCAGAGTAGCGTTTCGGGCTAGTTTGAGGTAAGTAATGTCTTTAAATCCTGTCGTGAGGGTATGAAACTCCGGAACTTGCATCCTTTCACGGATTTTGGAATGCAAAGATTGGAAATTTGGAAATATATCCCCTTTTAGGCAACTATTGAGTTGCGAAACCAATTTTTAAGCCTATGCTTAATAGTATTGATATATTTTGATATTAATTGGGATGTAAGCCATGTTTGGGGCCTTGTGCCGATCTGTTTACCCCTTGGGGGCTGCTTTTACTATTTTCCTCACTTGATATGTTATGATTTTAACTCAGTCTTTTCTTGATGATTGTTTTGATACTCAGAGTATTTTTGATATTATTTCTTGAAAATGAAACATTGTTTTGGGTCGAGAACCCGGTATAATGATGGCCCGAGTGGCATGTTGAGAGTGTTTGACTGAGTGAGGCCGAGGGACAATATTGTCAGGATGTTATGATATGAGAGAGGCCGAGGGCCAATATTGTTAGTGATTTATGCCATGATGTGGCTTGTTTTAGCGCTTGGGCTGTAGGAGCCCCTCCGGAGTTTGTACACATCCCTAGTGAGCGCAGGTACCTACTGAGTGCGAGTGATTGCCCGCGGTGCTGATACTGAGTGACTGTGAGGTTGCCCGCTTGGCTGATACTGAGTGATGGTGAGGTGCTGAGGGAAATGTTATGAGAGATGATTATGGCCCGAAGGGCAGATTTATGATGATATTTTACTAAGTTTTTGACTATGATTCACTTCATTTTTTAAACTGATTTTACTGAGCATTTTATTGAGAAATATTGGAAAATATACTTGTTTCAAAGGATTTTTCTGGAAATTGGTTTTCGAACTTATGTATGAGACTTGATGTTTTACTGTTTGTGGATTGGTGTTTTGTGATGTGTGTTTCATATACTTCAGACTGTGATTTATTTTCATTACTACTTAGTCGGCGTACTCATCATTACTCCCTGCACCCCTTTTGCAGATCCAGGTACTAGTGCGGAGCAGTAGCCATCTTTGTTCGTTAGCAGTAGCTTTACGGGATTTCGAGGTAGCTGCCCAGAGCCCGCAGCTTCTCCATTTACCTTCCTTTATTAGTATTAGTATTTATTTCATAGACATTGTTTAAGACATTAGCAGAGTTAGTTTTATTTCTTAGATGCTCGTGACCATGTTGACTCTAGTTTTGGGAGGTTTGCTTAGACTGTTAGATTATCATGGGGACGTAAAGACTTAAAGAAACTATTTTATACTCTGTTTGTTGCCCGTTATTGATCTGTGAAATATTATAATAGAACGAATGTGTAGTTATGTGATGGTTGGCTAGCCTAGTTCCACGATAGGCGCCATCAAGACCTGTTAGGATTTGGGGTCGTGACAAGTTGGTATCAGAGCTTTAGGTTACATAGGACTCAACGGCCATGAGCAGGTTCAGTAGAGTCTCGTATATCGGTACGGAGACGTCTGTACTTATCTTCGAGAGGCTGCAGAACTCTTAGGAAAAATCTTAATTTCTTGAACTTTTTCGTGCCAATCTATCGGTTCTTGAAACCTAAACTCATATTGTTTCATTCTCTCACAGATGGTGAGGACACGCAATACCGATCAGGGTGACCAGACACCAGCCATACCCACAAGAGGTCGAGGCCGTGGTGGAGTTAGGGGACCGGCCCGTGCAGCAGTCGGGGCAGTACCATAGGATCCCCCTATCATTCAGGACCAGGTTCTCGTCGAGGGTTCTCCAGTGGGACATGCTCAGGTACCGGCAGTGTCTATTGTTATTTCGGGTCTTCAGGAGACTCTTGCTCAGATATTGACAGTGCACCAGTTTAGCTCAGGCAGTTGCTATGTCTACTACTGCCACTGCAACTCAGGCCGGGGGAGGCATTTAAACTCTAGCTGCCCGGACACTTGAGCCGGTTGGATAGGGTATTCAGGCACCAGGGGTAGTCCCAGCCCAGCAAGTTGCCCCAGTTCAGTACTATGTAGTCCCAGCTATGCCCGAGGATGAGCAACGTAGGCTGGAGAGGTTCAGTAGACTTCGGTGTCCGACTTTCAGCGGGATAGAGGGTGAGGATGCCCAAGGTTTTCTGGATAAGTGCTAGAGGATACTACGTACTGCGGGTATTTTGGAGACCAGTGGGGTCTCGTTTGATACATTTCAGTTTGCTGGTGCTGCTTTCACTTGGTGGGAGTCATTTGAGAGGCGTAGGCCGGTTGGTTCAGCACCCCTCACATGGCAGCAGTTCTCCACAATCTTTCTGGAGAAGTATGTTCCTCAGTTCCACATAGAGGAGCAGCGCATGCAGTTTGAGCAGCTGCGCCAGGGAGATTTATCAGTTACTCAGTACGAGATGAGGTTTTACATGTTGGCTAGACATGCTTATGAGCTAGTCCCTACTGATATGGAGAGGATCAGGAGATTTGTAGATGGTCTCACGTATCAGCTTCGGATTTTGATGACCAGGGAGAGAGTGTCTGGAGCTACATTTGAGCAGGTTGTTGACATTGCTTGGGACATTGAGTCGGTTCGTAGGCAGGAGCGTGAGGAGAGGGAGGCTAAGAGGCCTCGGGGATCAGGTAGCTTCAGTGGTACCCCTTCTAGAGGGCAGTTTCAGCACATCAGAGGTCGTCCATTTAGACCTCCACAGCCAGTTCGCCCAGCTTACAGTGGTGTATCTTCGGTGAAGGATCCTCGCAATTCTTATCATGGACGTTCATCTTTTTGCGCTCTTCCAACTCAGAGCTCCTCTAGATCATAATCATATTAGGGTTCTTCTATGCATGGTTCGTCTGGTGGTTATCATGGTGGCAGGGGTTCTCGTCAGTTTTCATCTCCAGCTCCAGGTGGTTGTTTTGAGTGTGGAGAGTTCGTACATGGGTGGAGGCAGTGTCCCCGTCGCCCTAGTAGTTCATCTCAGGAGAGGGTTCATCCTTCGACTTCGGCCCCAGTCACTTCACCACCTACTCAGGCAGCTAGGGGTGGTGATCAGGCAGCTAGAGGCTGCCCTAAAGGGGGAGGTCGAGCAGGTGGAGGCCAACCACGTATTTATGCACTTCCGGCTAGGCCTGACGCGATGGCCTCAGATGCGGTGATTACAGGTACTATCTCAGTTTGTCACATTGATGCTTGTGCTTTATTCGTCCCTGGTTCCACGTACTCTTATGTTTTGTCGTATTTTTCTCACTTTCTGAATATGCCCTGTGGGTCTTTAGTTACATCTGTTCATGTTCCGACACCAGTGGGCGATACTATTATTGTTGACCGTGTGTATCGGTCGTGTCTTATATCTATTGGGGGTTTGGAAACCTGAGTGGACTTGATGTTACTCAGTACGGTTGATTTTGATGTGATACTGGGCATGGATTGGTTATCCCCATGTCATGTGATTCTTGATTGTCACGCTAAGACCGTGACCTTAGTTATGCTCGGAGTTCCAAGAATTGATTGGAGAGGGTCTATAGAGCATGTACCTAGCAGAGTGATTTCTTATTTAAAGGCTCGGCGTATGGTTGAGAAAGGGTGTGAATCTTATCTTGCTTTTGTGAGGGATGTTAGTAGTGAGACTCCTTCTATTGATTCTGTTCCTGTAGTCCGTGACTTTACGGATGTATTCCCTGCAGACCTGCCAGACATGCCACCTGATAGGGATTTTGATTTTGGTATTGACCTGGTACCAGACACCCTGCCTATCTCTATTCCACCTTACCGCATGGCACCAACGGAGTTGAAAGAATTGAAAGAACAACTTCAGGAACTCTTAGATAAGGGGTTCATTTGGCCTAGTGTGTCACCGTGGGGTGCACCGGTGTTGTTTGTGAAAAATAAAGATGGCTCCATGCGCATGTGTATTGATTATAGACATCTGAATAAGGTTACGCTGAAGAATCGGTATCCTTTTCCCCGAATTGACGAATTGTTTGATCATCTTCAGGGAGCTAGGGTGTTCTCCAAGATTGACTTGAGGTCTGGATATCATCAGTTGAAAATTCGGGATTCTGACATTCCGAAGACTGCTTTCAGAACCAGATATGGTCATTATGAGTTTCTGGTTATGTCATTTGGGCTGACTAATGCCCCAGCCGCGTTCATGCAATTAATGAACAGTGTGTTCCATCCTTATCTTTATTCCTTCGTCATTGTGTTCATTGATGACATCATGGTGTATTCTCGTAGCCAAGAGGAGCATGCTCATTATTTGAGAGTTATGTTACAGAGGTTGAGGGAGGAGAAGCTTTATGCAACATTCTCCAAGTGTGAGTTTTGGCTTGGTTCAGTAGCCTTCTTTGGGCACGTGGTGTCTAGTGAGGGTATTCAAGTTGATCCGAAAAAGATTGAGGTGGTGCAGAGTTGGCCCAGACCGTCCTCAACTACGGAGATCAAGAGTTTCCTTGATTTGGCGGGATATTTCCTGTCGCTTTGTAGAAAGGTTCTCATCTATTGCTTCACCATTGACCAGATTGACCCAAAAGGGTGCCCCATTCAGATGGTCTGATGAGTGTGAGGAGAGCTTTCAGAAGCTCAAGTCAGCATTGACCACAACTCCGGTTTTGGTTTTGCCTACTGGTTCGGGTTCTTATACAGTCTATTGTGATGCTTCTAGAGTTGGTTTGGGAGCGGTATTGATGTAGGACGGTAGGGTGATTGCCTACGTATCGAGGCAGTTGAAGGTGCACGAGAAGAATTACCCAGTGCACGATCTTGAGGTAGCTTCCATTGTCCATGCCTTAAAGATTTGGCGGCATTACTTGTATGGGGTGCAGTGTGAGATTTTCACTGATCATCGTAGCTTGCAGTATCTGCTGAGGCATAAGGGCTTGAATTTGCGTCAGAATAGGTGGTTAGAACTTCTCAAGGACTATGACTTAACTATGTTGTATCATCCGGGGAAGGCCAATGTAATAGCCGATGCCTTGAGTCGCAGAGCCGAGAGTTTGGGGAGTCTAGCTTACCTTCCAGCAGCAGAGCGACCTTTAACACTTGATGTTCAGGCTTTAGCGGGTCAGTTGGTGAGATTGGATTTGTTATATCCTCCGCTGGTATTAGCTAGCATGGCTTCCCGGTCTTCTTTTTATGATCAGATTAGAGCTCGGCAGTATGATGATCCGCATTTGTTCCGTCGGGATGATGCCATGGATGTTACTATTGGGGATGACAAAGTTATGAGGATGCAGGGCCGTATTTGCATGCCCAATGTGGATCGGCTTCGAGAGTTGATATTAGCAGAGGCCCACAGCTCACGGTATTCCATCCATCCGAGAGCGGCGAAGATGTATCAGGATTTGAGACAGTAATATTGGTAAAGGCGGATGAAGAGAGATATTGTTGAGTATGTAGCACGGTGTCTTAACTGCCAGCGAGTCAAGTATGAGCACCAGAGACCAGGTGGATTACTTGAGAGGTTAGATATTCCGGAATAGAAGTGAGAGAGAATCACTATGGATTTTGTAGTTGGGCTTCCACGGACTTCGAGGGGTTTCGATGCTATTTGGTTCATTGTGGAAATATTGACCAAGTCAGCGCACTTCATTCCTTTTGGTACTACTTATACTTCTGAGCGGTTAGCGTGTATTTACATCAGGGAGATTGTCCAATTGCATGGGGTTCCTGTTTCCATCATTTCTGACAGAGGTACTCAGTTCACATCTCAGTTTTGGAAGGCCGTGCAGAGAGGTATGGGTACTGAGGTAGAGTTGAGCACCGCGTTTCATCCTCAGACCGACGGGCAATCGAAAAGGGCTATTCAGATTTTGGAGGACCTGTTGCGTGCTTGCGTGATTGACTTTGGTGGTTCATGGGATCAGTTTCTGCCACTAGCGGAGTTTGCATATAATAACAGCTACCAGTCCAGTATTCAGATGGCCCCGTATGAGGCTTTATATGGTATGAGGTGTAGATCTCCAGTTGGTTGGTTCGAGCCCGGTGAGGCTAAGTTATTGGGCACAAATTTGATTCAGGATGCCTTTGAGAAGGTGAAGTTGATTCAGGAGCGACTTCGCATGGCGCAGTCTAGGCAGAAGAGTTATACGGACCGGAAGGTCCGGGATGTGTCATTTATGGAATGTGATAAGGTACTGCTGAAGGTATTACCCATGAAGGGTGTTATGAGGTTCGAAAAGAGAGGAAAGCTGAGTCCTCGGTTTATTGGTCCTTTTGAGGTACTTCAGAAGGTTGGAGAGGTGGCTTATAGACTGGCCTTGCCACTCAGTCTATCGAGTGTTCATCCGGTATTTCATGTGTCGATGCTCAGGAAGTATGTTGGTGACCCATATCATGTGTTAGACTTTAGCACAGTTCAGCTCGAGGGTGATATGTCATATGAGGTAGAGCCAGTAGCAATTTTGTAACGTCAGGTCAAAAAGTTGAGGTCTAAGAATATAGCTTCAGTGAAAGTACAATGGAGAGGTCAGCCAGTGGAGGAGTCTACTTGGGAGACCGAGCGGGAGATGCAGAGCAGATATCCTCATTGTTTGAGACTCCAGGTATGTTTCTAGACCCGTTCGAGGACGAACGTTTGTTTAAGAGGGGGAGAATGTAAAGATCCGGTCTGTCGTTACGTAGAACCTGCATTATAATTACTGTTATTGACTTGTAATAGGTTGGATATACTGTTGTTGATGTGTTAGAGTTGGTAGGCTTGAAATCGAAATGATTGTAGTGAGAGCTTAGCCACTTAGTCCTTAAAAATAGCCTTAAAGCTGGAAAAGTCAACTGAGAGTTGACTTATTGGTAAATGACCTCGGAATGCGTATTTTGGCTCAGATAGCTTCGTTAGGTGATTTGGGACTTAGGAGTGTGTTCAGAATAATTTTGTGATGTCCGGTGTAGAGTTAGGCTTGAATTGGCGAAAGTTAGTTTTTGGAAATTTCCGATCGGCAGTGGAAAATAGGCTATCGGGGTCGGAATGGAATTACGAAAGTTGGAACAGGTTCTTAATGTCATTGTGAATATGTCTGCAAAATTTCAGGTCAATCGGAGTTGTTTTGGATAGTTTCGGCATCGTTGGTGGATTTTGGAAATTTCAAAGTTCTTAGGCTGGAATCCGATGTGATTTTGGTGTTTTGATGTTATTTTTAGTGTTTTGAGAGTGCAACTAAGTTTGAATGATGTTATGGGATGTGTCGGTAAATTTGGTTAAGGTCCCGAGGGGCTCGTGATTGATTTCGGGTGGTTAACGGGCATTTTGGCCTTGGGAAAGTTATTGTTTTCTAGTGTTAGTGCAGCAGGGGTCTGTTCATCGCGATTGCGTAGAGCAAGTGGGAGCCCTATCATATTTGTGCATCACGATCGCTGAAGTCTGGTCGTGATCGCGTGATTTGAGGAGCTTATGCAGTGCGATCGCGTAGGCCTAGTCCGCGATCGCATAGAGTTAGCCAGGCGCGTGGGGAGCGGGGTCAGTTGTTCTTTGCAATCGCGTGAGCTGGGCTGCGATCGCATGGGTTGAGGTTCTACTTAATCACGATCGCGTGGGCTTTGTTGCGATCGCGGAGAGTATTTTTGAGCATCTGAAGATTTGTGAATCGCGATCGCGATGTGGGTCCCGCGATCGCGATGAATAATTTCCTAGGCACTATTTAAATAAACCCTCCGCGACCAATACCCACTTTTCACTATTTTTGTATGGAAAGAGAGCCTTTCAGGCGATTTTGAAGAAACGAAATCATCGTTCTTCATTTAGGTAAGGATTTTGGACCCTAAAACTCGATTATAGGTGATTAAGGAACATAATATCAGTGTTTAATTCATGAAAATTAGTAGAAAAAAGGTGGAGCTAGGGTTTTAGATTATGAGACCTTTAGGAGATGATTTGAGGGGTCAAACGAACTCCGATTTTAGCATTCTTTATATGTACGGACTCGTGAGATAATGAAGAACATTTTGGTATAAAATTTGTCGGGTTCCGAGACGCGGGATCGGGGGTCGGGTTTTGGCTAAATTCGAGTTTTATGCTAAAATTGATACTTTTCAATTGGAATTCATTCCTTTAGCATAATTTGATGATAAAAATCTGATCTTGGTAGATTTGGATCATTCGGAAGTTGATACGAGAGGCAAGCAGGTTGTAGAGTACCGTTTCGGGCTAGTTTGAGGTAAGTAATGTCTTTAAATCCTGTCCTGAGGGTATGAAACCCAGGACCTTGCATCCTTTCACGGATTTTGGAATGCAAAGATTGGAAATTTGGAAATATATCCCCTTTTAGGCAACTATTGAGTTGCGAAACCAATTTTTAATCCTATGCTTAATAGTATTGATATATTTTGATATGATTTGGGCTGTAAGCCATGTTTGGGGCCTAGTGCCGATCTGTTTACCCCTTGGGGGCTGTTTTTACTATTTTCCTCACTTGATATGTTATGATTTTCACTCAATCTTTTCTTGATGATTGTTTTGACACTCAGAGTATTTTTGATATTATTTCTTGAAAATGAAACATTGTCTTTGGGTCGAGAACCCGGTATAATGATGGCCCGAGTGGCATGTTGAGAGTGTCTGGCTGAGTGAGGCCACATGCCAATATTTTTAGGATGTTATGATATGAGAGAGGCCGAGGGCCAATATTTTGAGTGATTTATGCCATGATGTGGCTTGTTATAGCGCTTGGGCTGTAGGAGCCCTCTGGAGTCTATACACCCCCATTGAGCGCAGGTACCTACTGAGTGTGAGTGTCGAGTGACGAGTGACGAGTGATTAGGAGGAATGAGTGGATGTGAGGTTGCCCGAGGGGCTGATTATGAGTGATTGTGAGGCATGCTGGGGGACTGATTCTGAGTGATGTTATGCCCGAGGGGCGGTTTATTATTCATATTTTTGCCCGAGTGGCTACTTATGATTCATATCATTTTTACACTAAACTTCTTAGACATTTTTCGTAAATTGTCGGAAATTACACTTTTCAAATGAGTTTTACTGTAATTGGCTTTTTAAGCGTGATGATTTAACGTATACACTGTTGGAAAGAAAGACTGTGCTTATTGTGAAATGATGATTTGACTTTATGTGTTTCTTACTGCTCAGACCTGATTTATTTTCATTACTACTGATTTGGCGTACTCACATTACTCCCTGCACCTTGTGTGCAGATCCAGGTGCTAGGGCAGAGTGAGCTGTCTATCTGTTCTAGGGACTTCTCGGAGATTTTGCGAGGTAGTTGCACGCGTCCGCAACCCTGCTCTCTCCTGCTTACTATTATAGAGTTTATTTTCCAGACTTGTATATTTTTGTAGATGCTCATGACCAGTGACTCCGGGATCTTGAGGTTGTATTTAATATTCGGTGTAGCTTTATGTTCTAAAAAATTATTAAACGAAACCTGTATGGATTACTAGACTAGTAATGATATAAATGAAAGATTCTTTACGTTTTGAGTGTTAATTTGGCTGGCCTAGTTCCACGATAAGCGCCATCATGACTAGTTTAGATTTGGGGTCGTGACAAGTTGGTATCAGATCCTAGGTTACATAGGACTCACCGGTCATGAGCAAGTTTAGTAGAGTATCGCGGATCGGTATGGAGACGTCTGTACGTATCTTCGAGAGGCTACATAACCCTTAGGAAAAATCACACACTCTTGAATTCTCGTCGTCGTATCCATTTATTCAGCCAAAAGCGTAACTCTTTGAATTCCTTTCATGTATTCGAATGCGCACGTGAGCGCTTGGTATCAACTGTGCATCGACGACTTGTGACTTCCATGGATGAGATGTGATTTTTAGCATGTTGATAATGGGCCAGTCTGGAGGACTTGAGGCTGGATTTTGTATGTGGCTTGAGTGCTGAGATTTCATTTGTGTGAGCACATGTATTTGGGGACTTATATGTTCGTTGGTGTCCTTATTGACGGGAATTTGTGCTAGATGACTATGTGGTGAGTGTGATTTGAGGGTGAGATGTGTTCATATTGCTCGATTGTGACAAAAAGGGATTGGCTTGATATGTAGCGAGAACTAGTAAGTGTTTGACTTCTGTCTGGAGCTGGCATATGGCCTTGAGTTGTGAGTGTATTGGAAGACCTCTCTTGTTGTTTAGCTGTGGAGTGAATTTGATTTTCCTGTTGTGTTCTGAGTTCCTGGTGATGTCTTTTGAGCTGACCAATGCCCCATTAACGTTCATGTATTTGATTAACAATGTATTCCGGCTGTATTTATACTCCTTCGTTATGGTATTCATTGATAGCATCCTGGTGTACTCATACAACCGGGGGGAGCATACTCAACATTTGAGAAGGGTATTATAGAGATTGATGAAGGGGAAGCTTTATGCAAAGTTCTCTAAGTATGAATTTTGGCCCAGTTCAGTAGCATTCTTGGGACACGTGGTGTCCAATGAGGGTATCCATGTGGTCAGACGAGTGTGAGTAGAGCATCCAGAAGCTCAAGATTTCTTTTACCACAACTCTGGTGTTAGTTCCACCATCAGCTTCAGGTTCTTATACCGCGTATCTTGATGCCTCAAGGATAGACATTGGTTGTGTTTTAATGTAGGAGGGTATAGCGATTGCGTGATAGCTATGATTTTTGTAAGGGTATAGAGATGATATCATTTTAAGGCTAAACATGCGGGGTTATCTCACACGGGGTGTCCTGAGGTTGTGTGAACCTTAGGTGGTTTTGTAGTAAGTACTCTTTTATCAATAATTGATATATGTTGCAATTTGAGTTAGGTCGCTTGTGGAAGTTGGCATTGGCTATTACAATGGTGAATGCGAGATTTAAATACGACTTGGGATATTAGATGGGTTCTGTCATATGAGCGTATGAAGGATTTAGTTGAATCTCACTGTAGTATGGTGGCAGTGATAGTGTATGGGCATTGTGAGTTATTGTTTGCCTTGATCGTTGGCTTTGAGTCAAGTGGGGGAGTCTGTTAATAATAAGTTGATTACACGATTATGTGTTATATTGGTTTCGGTTCGAGGTATACAGATGAACTAGTTATGACCTGCACAGATGGAGTTTGAGAATGACTCGAGTAATGAAAATATCTTTGAATACAGGTTGTAATGTACTCTATGGGTAAATGGATTTTATTGAATGATTGAGTTGTAATTGTAAAAGGTGTAGTGTGTGCAGTGTAGGAATTTGCTTGTTGCTTCGAATGTGTGGACTACTCCCTAGTATGTTGGTGTGCAAATAGGGCCAGGTTGTTCGGTCTGTTGGATCAGTATAATTGAGATTTGCATAGGGTGGATGACTCTCGAGAATGGTTCTGATGGATTCAAGGTTATATGTAACAATTGAGGATCTTCAAGGTGTGTATTTGGCTAGGACTGAGATTTACGTTGGAGGGTGTTAAGACTTGTGGCATTTCTATGTTATCATGGATTCTACATATCAGTATTAGGAAAAATGAAAGTAATGCATATAGATTCGCAGGAAGTCTCCTCAGGGGTAAGTATTTTGAATGTGGTACTTTTGGGGATATTTGAGAGAATATTCAGCGACTTACGAGCCTTAGACGGTATGGTGTTATGCTTGGGTCTCGTGTGGTGAGTCTGGGTTGAGAATTGAGCTATTATGTCAAGGAGAGGTACCTATTTGAAGGTAATTCAGAAGGAACTTGGATTAATAGGACATCTTGGTAGTAGGTCGGATCGGCATGGTAAGGGATATGATTAGTACTTTGGGTGTTTATGAGGTAATGAGTTTCTACATGTGTTTCTTGGCAATGCTCTCGGGTCTTAGTGACATGCGAAGCTTGGTTGAGTTAGAAGGATTCAGTCATGTCGGTTTGGTGTCGTACAAATGGGATTCAGAGAGTTCTTGATGGTTTCTATTAGAGATGTGTATTTTCTACTAGCGTGAGGAGCAGGTGATGTGTAATGATTTTGCTTCTAGATGGGATCAAATGTAAAGTTCTTGGCTAGTTGGGTACGTAGTTGCTTGTGGATCAGAAGGGATTATGAAGTTCTCATATTTATCATAGGATGACATGGTGTATGCGGTATGTGGTGTAGAGATTGAGATTGCATGTGTGAGGTCTCGGTTTAGTTATGGAAGGAGGGTCATAAATTCTTAGGCAGCATGGGCAGTTTCAGTTAACTAGGTAAATGGTATCACTAATTGGTGCTGCTTGAAGAGGGTATACATTTCAGAAAGGGCAATGTGTTTGAGTTAAGGGTGATTCATTGGTATTGCGGCGCTCTCTTGTTGGATCGACTGTTGATATTCCAGTTTGCTTGATGGTACGTAAGAATTTTAGGGGTATCCCTCATGGAATGATTGAGTATTAGGGATGTGTTATATATTCGAGCGGTGGAGTTGGGATCAGATATGGTAATTTGTGCGCTTCATGGACTTCGAGACTGGGAGTTCTCATAAACAGATTATTTGGTGGTTGTGGACTGTGAGGATGCGAGCAAAGCTAGTCAGATGTTAGTATATGCCATGATTCAATCATTGTGAACTTTCAGAGAGTTATCTATCTGTTGTGCGTGACCATAGTTGATTGGTAGGCCGGTATGGGTGTGTGTTCTGCACCGGCTCGGAATTGTTGACTCTAAATTGCTATTGTCGGGGGATGTACCATTCGATTGTCATTGAGTTTATTCTTATTCTGGAGTGATCTATGAGTTACCATTCGGTGTTGCGAGGAGTTGTGATTGTCGGTTATAGGCACATACAGTGTGATTCTAATTGGGCTTTATAGCTGGATTTCAGTAAGGTAAGTAACTGGGTATTGCAGGATTGAGACGTATTTGTTATGTTCTTTCGGGTTTGTGTAACATGGTATCGTTAAATTTCCCCGTGGTTATGGAAATGCACTTTGAGTACTTGATGTCGAATTTCGCATGGTTATTGATTTTGATCAAGGCGGCTTGGAGTATGTCATGTGGACCAGCGTTTGGATGGGATCACGCTTTGTAGCGGAGTTTAGTAGAGGTATGATCCTTGGTGTCAGATTCGCGTGTTTTGGTTTTTATGATGTGTACCATGCTCTTAGCGTGGTGTTATGATGGTACTTGTGGAGTTGGAAGGGATGGTCCTCTCGTGTGAATCTTTTATATATAATTTGATTACATTGGGATGTTGCTATTAAGTGCGCGAGTTTCACAAGTTATGGCTTTGAATTGTATTGATGTGTCATGTCATCAGAGTGGTCGTGTTGGATGAGAAGAGGTCATTGGACCTCGAATGAATACTGTCAGAATTGACTACAACATAGTTGGAAGGATAATATCGGGAGTCAGTTTAGAAGTCTTGTCACGACCCGAAAATCCCACATTCGGGCCATGACTGCGTCTAACGTTGAACCCGCTAGACAAGCCAACGTTGAACCCGCTAGACAAGCCAACGTTTGAACTAAATAAAACTCATTAACAACTAAGACGAACAAGATCACTAAGGCATCGATGGTCAAAAATATGAAGGTTAACAAATTACCAAAAACAATATAGCTATTTCAAAATAAAAACCTATATACAAATCCCAGAACTGGTGTCACGTACTCACGAACTGTCTAAGAGATTACTAAAACAAAGGTCTGAAAATAAGTACATTTGGCTGTCTTTGAACTATAAGATAAGACAGAGCTGAAAGTGAAGGGTAGAAGGTGACGCCAAGGCCCACGAACGCCTGCGGGTCTACCTCGATGTCTCCTGTATGAACTGGTGAAATACTCCGTCCGTCAGTGACCACCGGGTCCGGTTGCGTAGTCTGCACAACATAAAGAAGTGCAGATGTAGCATCAGTACAACCGACCCCATGTACTGAGTAAGTGCCGAGCCTAACCTCGGCGAAGTAGTGACGAGGCTAGGACCGACAACAATATATGTACCTGTGCAGTTCTATATAATAACAGGAAAATATTGACGGAAATGAGCAAGTAAAATAGATACAGGGAGAACATGCAGGGGGTAATAGGGGCAACAAAATGCTAGCACAGTGGAACAGGGTAATAACTGAAGTGTAAAAACAATAAAAGCAGGAATTAAACGTCTCAGGACAGATAATGAACAGCAAAAGGCACGGCATGTCCCCTCGTGCATAATCTCACAATCACTCGGCACAGAATGTCCCCTCGTGCATAAATAGCTACACTCGGCACGGAATGTCCCCTCGTGCAATAAATAATCAATGATAAACATGGCATGTCCCCTCGTGTGATACATATCAAGCAATCAGCACAACATGTCCCCTCATGCAATAAATAATAAACGAACAACACGGCATGTCCCCTCGTGTGATAAATAACAAAAAATTAGCACGGCATGTCCCCTCGTGCATTAAATAATAAACGATCAACACGGCATGTCCCCTCGTGTGATAAATAACAAGCAATCAGCACGGCATGTCCCCTCGTGCATTAAATAATAAACGATCAACACGGCATGTCCGCTCGTGTGATAAATAACATAAAAGCAACAATATGATGTGAAAATCAACAATAAGAAGTCTCAAGTGTATGGAAATACTTAATAAAATTCTATCGTCCCGACAAGGGACTCAGCTATAACCAACCTCGCATCCGAAATATAATTGCAACAGTAAAAGCCTCAACTGAAACAAATAACACAATAACTCCCAATGTCATGAAACAACATCAAGGTATCACTTCTAAATCACCAATTACTCATAGTACAGAGAAGATTAAGAACATGGTATGATTCATCACAATTGACTCACGGGCATGCTTGACCGCAACATATAGGCACTCGTCACCCCGCCTATACATTGGTCATGGATTACACATAGCAAATAAGACTCTATACCTAATCCCTCAAGCTAAGGTTAGGCCAAACACTTACCTCAGCTCCAAAATGCAAGTCAAGCCTCAATCACAGCCTTGTCTCTCGAATCCAACTCCGAAACGAAAATATCTAGACATAATTGACTTAATAACATTAATAATTATTCAATAACTCAATCCCAAAGCCTAATTATACATTTTCTATCATTCTTCCAAAAATACCAAAATCCGACCCCGGGCCCGCTTGGTCCAAACTTGAGGTTCGGACCAACAACCGATAACCCATTCCCCCATNCGTAATAGTATTATGTTTTTGACTTAAGGAATTAACTGGGCGATTTTGTTCATCGCGATCGCAAGAAAAGGGCTGCGATCGCGGAGAGTCTGGTCCTAACTCACTGCGATCGCAGAAGAGGAATCGTGATCGCGGAATATAGCTTAGTTGACCCTATGCGATCGCAAGAAGAGGTTTGCGATCGCGGAACACTGGAACGTCACACTATAAGATCGGGGGTCGAAGGGATGCGATCGCGGAAGGGACCTGGACAGACCTCTGCGATCGCGGAGCAAGGGCTGCGATCGCAGAGAAGAAACACCAGACACCAGAAACCTGCAACATTACACCAGATTTCTCTAACTTTTGCACTCCGATGCCTACCCGAAACTCACCCGAGCCCTCGGGGCTCTAGACCAATAACACACACAACTCCCAAAACATCCTACGAACTTATTCAAGCTTTTAAATCACCAAAATAACACAAAAACAATGAATTAAACTCCAAAATCTATAGAATTTTCTCTAACTCCATAAACTTCTAAATTTCCCATTTTTGATCTGAAACACGTCAAACCAAGTCCGTTTATTACCAAATTTAACAGTCAACACATAATAACCATATTGAACCTGTTCCGGGCTCCGGAACCATAATACGGGCCCCGTAACACAGTTTTCACATAATTATTCATTTTCAAAAACCTTTATTATTTTCAGAAAACAATTTTCTTTAAAAATTCATTTCTCGGACTTGGGACCTCGGAATTTGATTCCGGGCATACGCCCAAGTCCAATATTTTCTTACGGACCCTCCGGGACAGTCACATCACGGGTCCAGGTCTGTTTACCAAAAATGTTGACCAAAGTCAACTTTATGCATTTAATTATCATAAATTCTATTTTTCATCAAATTTCAACATAAAGACTTCCCGGCTACACGCCCGAGCTGCGCACGCATATCGAGGTGAGATTAACGGAGACTTTCGGGGCCTCAAAACATAGATTTAGCTTAATTAACTCAGGATGACCTTTTGGGTCATCACAAGTCTGCTATAATTCCTGCCTGGGAAGGGGGAGCTTCATGTCTGACTGATCGGACAAAAGGTTTCTAGTTTCTACGTGTTTCTTTCATCATCGGCAGTATATGGAAGTTTTAGAGCGAGGCATTGCTTGATAAGAGGATATGTACCGACATTGGGTTGTTTTGAATAGCTATTGTGATTAGGAGTTATCGCTATGGGTGTTTGAGTCATGCAGTATATTATGTGATTACATCTTGGGTTACGGATATGGATTGATACAGTGTGTTCAGACTTGTTTTGTTTATAGTTGTGGAATTTTGATCTTGTAAATTATTTCAGAAGTGGAAATTTGGTTCTAAGGTTTATGGGTCAGGATTGGATTTCGAAAATTCAGTTGTGTTGTGCTATTGGACTTATATAGGATAGGGTGATGTGGTATCACCCCCGAGTATGTGCATGGTAGGTTACACGGCAATTTTGATGGTTTTTGAAACAATTCTTGGCACGTTCGAGGACGAACGTATGTTTAAGTGGGGGAGAATATAACGACCCGATCAGTCGTTCCGTGAGATTAGCCCCGTTACCCCTGTTTCAGCCTTTTCATGTGTTAATAAACCTAATTATGATGTGTTGGATCAGTTGGTTCGGGTTCAGAGTGGTCGTGGTGAGAATTGAGACACTTAGTCTCTTGAATTGGCTTAATAGTTGGAAAAGTCAACCGGGAGTTGACTTATAGGTAAATGAGCTTGAAATGTGAATGTTATGGCTCAGATATCTTCATTGGGTGATTTAGGACTTAGGAGTGTGTTCGGAATGTTATTATGAGGTCCAGAGTAGAATTAGGCTTGAATTGGCGAAATTGTGTTTCTGGCGATTTCCGGTTGGCAGTGGAAAATTAGCTATCGGGGTCGGATTGGATTTTTGAAAGTTGGGAAAGGTTCATAATATCATTTTGGGTGTGTGTGCAATTTTTCAGGTCATTCGGGCGAGGTTTGGATAGTTTCGGCATCGTTGGTGAGTTTCAGAAGTTTAGAAATCCTTAGGCTTGAATCATGAGTTGATTTGGTGTATTGATGTCATTTCGGGTGTTCGACTAAGTTCGGGTGATCATATATGACTTGCGTGTATCATTGGTTGGGGCCCCGAGGGGCTCGGGGTGATTTTGGATGATCATCGGGAGCTAAAGGTTTGAAAAAATCCAGCAAATTAGTTGTTGGTGCAGGCCTTCTGGTGTGGACGCACCTACGGAAGGGAAGTCGCAGGTGCGTATTTTGGTCAGGTGAGGGTTGGTCGAAGATGCAGAAAAGGGACCGCACCTGCGAGCCCGCAGGTGCGGCTGGGCAACCGCAGATGCGGAGTTTGGTCTTAAGTGAGATTCCGCAGGTGCGGGTACGCAGGTGCGAGGTTAAGGACCGCAGGTGCGATTTTCCTGGGCAGCAAATATAAATACCAACCTTCGCGAATTTTGGGTTATTTCTTCAACATTCTCATGAAGATTTGATCTTGAGAGAGGGTTTTGAAGAGGGAAATCAAGAGAACTTCATGGAGGTAAGATTTTTTGACCTAAAATTCATTTCTATGTGATTATTGAATTGATTTAGGGTGGAATCTATGGGAAAATCAGTGAGTAAATTGGGGGTTAGGGCTTGGAAAACTTGAGACTTTAATTGAGGAATTGAAGGGTCGTTTGTGGTTGGATTTTGATGTATTTTATATAGGTAGACTCCTGGGAAGATAAGGGTTCTAGTTTTGTGATTTTTATTGAATTCCGAGATATGGGCTCGGGGGTCGGGTTTGGCCGACTTCGGGATTTGTGCCTAATTGTGGTAATTTTCGAATGGGTCTCGTCTCCCTAGAATATTTTGATGTTATTAATCTGTTTTTGGTAGATTTGGAGCAATTGGGAGCTGATTCGAGAGGCAAGAGCATCGCGGAGTAGTGTTCGGGCCGGTTTGAGGTAAGTAATGACTGTAAATCTTGTCCTGAGGGTAAGAAACCCCGGACTTCACATTGTATCACTATTTTGGAGTGGCGCACATGCTAGATAACGAGTGTGTGGAGTACACTATTGGGGGGTTGTGACTTGGTCCGTCCCGTAGTAACTAATAAGTTGCGTATTTGATTACAACTCACATGATGTTTTATGTTTTAAAGGATTATTACTATGTTTTGGGATGAATGCCGTATTTGGGCCTCGTGCCATGTGTTTAGACCCCTTGGGGGCTTTTTACTGCTAGTCCTCACTGTGTCGACTTATGATTTACACTCAGTCATATTATGCTTAACTGATTTCGAACTCAGTCTCATTTATCCTACTTTGATGCATAAAATGATATTTTTGGGTCGAGTACCCCGTTTTACTGATAGCCCGAGTGGCTTTTGATAGGTTTCTGACTGCGTGAGGCCGAGAGCCTATGTTGTGAGGAGTATATGTGGATCGGGATGCACGTCGCAACAATGTATATATATATATGGATCGGGCTGCACGCCGCAACGAGATATATTGGATCGGGTTGCACGCCGCAACAATATAGCACTTGGGTTGTAGGAGCCCCTCCGGAGTCTGTACACCCCCAGTGAGCGCAGGTACCTACTGAGTGCGAGTGACGAGTGATTGGGAGGCATGAGTGGCTGTGAGGTTGCCCGAGGGGCTGATTATGAGTGATTGTGAGGCATGTTGAGGGACTAATTCTGAGTGATGTTATGCCCGAGGGGCGGTTTATTATGCATGCTTTTGCTCGAGTGGCTACTTATGATTCATATCATTTTTACACTATACTTCTTGGACATTTTTTTGAAATTGTCGGAAATTACACTTTTCAAAGGATTTTTACTGAAATGGGCTTTTTAAGTGTGATGATTTAACGTATACACTGTTGGAAAGAAAGATTGTGCTTATTGTGAAATGATGATTTGACTTTATGTGTTTCTTACTGCTCAGACCTGATTTATTTTCATTACTACTGAGTTGGCGTACTCACATTACTCCCTGCACCTTGTGTGCAGATCCAGGTGCTAGGGCAGAGTGAGTTGTCTATCTGTTCCAGGGACTTCTCGGAGATTTTGCGAGGTAGTTGCACGCGTTTGCAACCCTCCTCTCTCCTGCTTACTATTATAGAGTTTATTTTCCAGACTTGTATATTTTCTGTAGATGCTCATGACCAGTGACTCCGGGATCTTGGGGTTGTATTTAATATTCGGTGTAGCTTTATCTGCTTAAAATGGTTAAACGAAATCTTTATGGATTACCAGACTAGTAATGATGTAAATGAAAGATTCTTTACGTTTTGAGTGTTAATTTGGTTGGCCTAGTTCCACGATAGGCGCCATCACGACTAATTTAGATTTGGGGTCGTGACACTTCTCTAGTGGTTTATTTGTTTTTTATCGTATTTCTGCGTACTCACCGTATTGGCGCTGGGCAGATAAAATAGAGGCTTGCATCCGGGGTTTTGTGAGGTAAAAATATGCCACCAAGACTTAAAGCCAAGTTCTACAGAGTAGTGGTTAGGCCGATTATGTTGTATGAAACTTAGTGTTGGCATGTCAAGAAGTCCCACGTCAAAAAGATAAAAGTAGTTGAAATGAGCATGTTGAGATGGATGTGTGGACATACCAGAAAAGACAAGATTATGAATGAAATTATTAGTGTAAACCCTTGATTAAACTAATTAATTTTTGTAATAAGGGTTAAACACAGTTAATGATAATAACCACATATTTATAATCGGTTAACACAAATAACATGGAACAATGTTGAGAGGAGATTAAATGCGGTGTACATTCAATATTTCAAGATGATTAATGATGGGAGAATACCAAGCAATAAATAATAATAAATGACATTAAAGTAAATAAGGGAATGATTCACCCAATCTTGAATGAGGTGGATGATTCCCCCTTCTAATAATGATGAATGATAGACAAATACTAGAATATTGGTACCCTTCTCGGATCTGGGGGAAAAGTGTTAAATAGACAATTGAATCTCTTTAGAAAGGTAGTGTTTGTACTTTTTTTAGAGAGAAAATGTGTTTTTCAAAGATTGTTTTTATCAAAAAATATTACATGCCTTTCAACTTATCTCTCTTTCTATTTATATGGGACATACGCTCAATTAACCCTAAAAGTACAAGTACAGAGAATATTCAACGAGATATTCTCCTAAAGATCCTATTACAAAACTAGTCGTTATTGCTGCTTTTGATACTTGACCTCGACCGTGATTGACTGCTCGGCTATGGGTCCTACTGATTACTAATCGATGTCGGCCAAATTACTTTTCGTAATACCGCTTCGTGTTGAATCTTGAGCCAGATTTTGACCCATACACTATTATTTGTTGATTTCATTCACTGTTCCTTCTACCAAGGGTCTTCCGGAAACAACTTCTCTATCTTCATAAGGTAGGGGTAAAGTTTGCGTACGCACTGCCCTCTCAGACCCCACTTGTGGGATTACACTGAGTTTGTTATTGTTGTTGCAAAGTATTTCAAAAATAGTCGCAACTTAAAAATGTGACTGTTTTTCAAACTCAGTCCTTTCAAATCAAAAGTTAGAATTTTTTTCTCAAGTTTGAACTATCATTTTGAACAAATTGCTTGAACTTTAGCAAAAATTGCACAAACTTCAGAAAAATTGCATGAACTTCAACGAAAATTCTTGACGTTCGAATTGAAGAAAATTCTATGTAGGGATGGTAAGCGGTACAGTGCGGGTTCTGTCTTAACCTTCAAATTTTCAACCCGCCCTGCATCGCATAACATTTTCACCCCGTCCCGCAGAAGACCAAAGCAATATCCTTTCTAGTGTAGTCTAGGCTTCTAGCCTTGGAAATGAGTCCTTACACTCCCCTAGATGCATTAGCGGTCGAAACTCATTGGAAAGGGCAGTGCAAGATAAATCATACAAAATGATCGAATCTTCGGACGCCCCGAAAAAGATATGAGGTGCTCAGAAATGGTCGAAGTAGTTGAATAGGAGGATCATTGCCATATCCGCATGCACCTGCCCCGCATAATTTTTTTCTTCTTCATTTAGTCAATTTTTTTGTTTTTGATCTTTTGATTGGAATTTTTCATGTCAATTAAGGAACTTTTTTTTTTCCAGAGTCAATTAAGGATTTAAGATGGATGCATCTGTAAATTGTTTCATTAAATTTAATTTTTTGTCAAAAATAATTCATAGTTCAAGTTGTATTGATAAAATACATAAATCAAAATCACTGATGACCAAAATGATGAATTTAAGACACTCAAAATTTAATCAATATCAATGATAAGAATCGAAATGATGAATTTAAGACACTCAAAATTTAATCAATATCAATGATAAGAATCGGGAGGTAACAAATACTAAAATGGTAATGTGCTGAAGTTTGCAAGTGAAGAAGCAGGACAAGGAGTGAAGAAGGTGATATTAATACTTACTAAAAAATTAGTTGATACTAAGCATAAGCGTGCAAATGATATTGAGATTATATGATACAACACAAGACTGTAATAAGCATCAGTGCTCTTCTGTCAAGCCAGAGTCTATTACGTGATTGCATTATCAATATGTTTCTAGCCTAGCCAAACCCGCATCAACCCGCTATTGTCCCTGCACCTGCACAAGACCAAACTCGCACTGCTCCGTATAGGTTCAAACCCGCCCCGCCCCATTTTTATCCCATATTTTTTTATGGGAAAAGGGCCAAATATATCCCTTTACTATCATTTATTGTTTAAATATATCCTCTGTCATACTATTGGGTTAAATTTGCGCCTACCATTCATCAAAGTTCTAAATATACCTTTAGTTTAACGGAGTTTCCACCTAGAAGCTTCTAAATGAAATACCCAACCCACAACATAAAAACCCATACCCAATTAAACCCATGACCCAAGCAAAGTTGGAAACCACCCTTTGCCTATGTTCTTCCTTCTTCATTTCTATAGATGAACACCACTCATATTTCTTAATAATTTCACTATCCAATTCCACCTGCTTTCACCATAATTTTCTATCACCAAAACAGATTCAAGTGTCATTGTCGTCGAATTACTTCCACAGTTCATCCAATTTTTCTATTGATCATATTCCTTAATTTGTGTAAAAGCCTAGAGACCACCACAGTCCACACCTCTTCTCCCTGTTAAACACGATCTCTTATACAACAACACAAACTATCACGGTGAATCGACAATCCAACCTTAATGTAAATGGTTTGTATCACCTTAATGGCATAACGATTCTGGTTTTGTGCTCATAATAATCGCACGTTATGAAAACTTTCTAGCAACAAAATAGAATTCATTCATGAAAGTTCAAAAGTAAATCAACAATTGATTCTCTTGCGTTCCTAAATCAATAAAGTAATAGTACGTAAAAATAAGCCATAGTGTAAGTACTCAAGAAACTCTCATTTTACCAGCACAGTTTTGCATTTTCAAGTTGCCCGGATTTTTTAATTGATTTATTGAAATTTTAGGTGTCATCATCGTGGTACCAGAAAAATTAATACAAATCGAACTTTCAGGTGGCATCGTCTTTAGATATTGGAGTGATTCTAGAAGGTGGTCGCCGGAATAAGCTATTCCATTTTCTTCAAATACATGAAGATGGAGAAAGAATCGAGGGATTTGGGTTTCAGATTTGTATAGAGAAAAACGAGATGAGAAGATGGGTATAAGATTGGCTGATTTGAAGTTCTCCGGCAACGGGTGATTTGGATCTACTTATCATTAGAAAGAAGGGGGTCCAACGGGTCACGGTTTATCCAAATGGGTATAGGTTTTTTAAGTTGTGGGTTGGGTCTTTCACTTAGAAGCCCCCACGTAGCAAGTCCGTTAAACTAGGGTATATTCAGAACTTTGCTTAACGGTAGGGGCAAATTTAACCCAATAATATAACAGAGGATATTTTTTAACAATAAATAATAGTAGAGGGATATATTTGACCATTTTCCCAATTCGTATTCGCTACAAGAAGCAGTATTCCATAATCATGTATGTTCATTCACTCTATTTCTTTTCTATGCAAAGAAAAAGAAGTATAGCAAATGCAAAGAAGTAGAAGAAGCAAGTCTGTCACAGTGACGGAGGCAGGATCTCCGCGAACGGGGTTCAAAAAGAAAAAACTTTAAATAGATTGTAGCTAGTGGGAATTGAACCAATGACCTTACAAAGGTTTTGAAGCCCCCTGACCACTAAGCTACACTTTTGTGTTGTGTCAAGGGGATTCAAAACTTAATATATAGAGGTAAAAAAACAGATTTTACCTTATATATACAGTGTAATTTTTCGGCGAAGAGGGTTCGGGTGAACCCGCTTCCGCCCCCTAAATTCGCCCCTGGTCTGTCGCTCTTTTAAGTTGTAGCTAAGTTTTATTTCTTGCAAATATTGGTTATCTTTTAAAGTGTAGCCCAAAATGTGGATACGTCTGAAATTATCTTCAAAATTAACGGGATTTTTACCTAGCTATACTATATTAGAAACTTATTTACCAATATTCTCTATGTTTTGTAGTTTTTAATAAGTATCTAGGTTTTTCTTACAAATTCTGTAGATTTCTCCTTAAAAGGGTCCCATCCCATTATTAATGCCTTCAATTAATGTATTCAATTATATCCTTTCCTTTTTTTCCCTTTCCTCTTCTCTCTCCTTTTTTTACATCAAAATCCCTTAATCTACGTCCAGAATCCCCATCTTCTCTCTTCCCACCATTGGTGACAACTTTTTATTTATTAAATCATCAATTGCATCGTTATTTTGTTGGGAGACCGAACAACACTGAAAATGAAGCAACATTCAGGGATTGTATGATAATTGTATCATAATTGTATTGAATTATATCAGATATATCAATGAGTAAAACATAATTGTATCATACTTGTATCATAATTGTATCTTACTTGTAGATGGTACATTAATATCCAAAATAATACCTGATACAATACTAATAAATTAATATATAATTATCATATATTTGTGATATAAACTGTGAAATTCGTCACGAACTCACAACTACTCATAATTCAGATACAAATTTGATGCAATCCTAAAAGTGTTTTTACACAATTCTGATACAATTATGATACAACTTAAAACCGATTCTATACTTAAACTAATACAATATCGTTTATATTTGTATTAGCATTGTAACATATATTGTTTTAGGTACAAATTGTGATACAATTATGATATAATTCTAAAGTATGATACAACTTTGACCTTCATCTTTTTCAAGTTTCAATTTAAAACATCCACCTAGAACCAACTCTAAACTTTATGATACAATATTGTATTTTAATAGTATTAGTATTGTATCAAAATTGTCTTAGGTATTGACGCATCAAATACAACTCAGATACAATTATGATATATTTATCATACAATCTTAATACAATTCTGAGACTTCTTCTTCCTCGAGTTTCAATCAGAAATTCAACCTAAAACCAACTTTAAACTTGACGAATCTCCCTTAAAATTGAGATATAAAGTCTAAAGGATATTTTCAATCGTTTTCAAGAACACCCAATCCAAAAAAATCACAAATTCGTAAAATCTGAATATCTAATTCAGAGTTTTGAAGCTTTTTAATGGTATGTCAATGGCAGACCCTCCACCTACAATTTCAGAGATAATGTCAATGGATTTGTCAATAGTTGAAGCTTTTTAATGGTTGTTGGTGGAATTGATTCAGAGAAATATATGATGCTGTAATTTTAGAGAGATAATAGTTTGATTTGTATGAGTGAGAGAGAGATATATTGGTTGATTTGTATGAAAGAGAGGTGATGATTTTGGCTATCAGTGGGTTTCTTGTGGTGGGTAAGTACAAAGACATGATGTTTTGTAATCCTTTGAAAAAGGAATAGTATCTTAAATTTAGGGGGATTATGTGTAACTGATACCCAATATTTAAGGTATGTTTCATTTTCTCCTTTTTATGGTTTTGTATAAAACTAGTAAATATAGATATATAAAGTAATTAATAAGGAATCTAAATACAGATAGTAAATAGGTTTCTATTATAGTATAGGTAGGTAAAAATCCCAAAATTAACATATGGCTATAAAAAGTAAAAGAAAATTTAACTAGCTATACTATAATAGAAACTTATTTACCATTTTTATTTAGGTTCCTCAAAAATATATTCTCTATCTGTATTTACTATTTATATACAAAACCTTTATAAAGAGAGCATCCTTAAAACTAGGATGTAACTGATACAACCCTTCCCTCCCCCCTCACTCTTATGTATATTAGTTATACAAAGCCCCTAAATCAAGTTTTCATCCCATTTTCAAAAAGATTTTAAAGTATTTCTCTCTTTCATATAAATTAATCCAAATTTCATCTCATCTTCTTCACACAAATTCATCGATATTATCTCTAAAATTGCAGTAGCAAAGAGTTCTCCATTGACAACCATTAAAAAGTTTTAAAACTTTGAATTCAACATTTGGGTTTTACGAAATTGTGATTTTTTCTCATCCTCTTCACACAAATTCATTGACATTATCTCTAAAATTGCAGTAGCAAAGAGTTCTCCATTGACAACCATTAAAAGGCTTTGAAGCTTTGAATTCAACATTTGAGTTTTACGAATTTGTGATTTGTTTGGATTGGGTGCTCTTGCAAACGATTGAGAATATAACGTAGAGTTTATATCTAAATTATTAGGGATATTGATTAATTTTAGAGTTATTTTTAGGTAAATTTTCATATTGAAACTCGTAGAAGAAATGTTTCTGAATTGTATCACGATTGTATGATAATTGTATCACAATTGTATCAAAGTTGTTTTTGACTTGTATATGATATATCTATATGTAAAATAATAGTTAATACAGCACTAATACAAGTATAATACAATATTGTATCAAAATTTATGTTTAGAGTTGTGATTGAAACCTGAAGAAGATGAACATCAGAATTGTATCACGATTGTATCATAACTGTATTTGTCTCATAATTGTTGCAGAAATTATATCACAAATGTATGATAATTGTATATGATGATGAGCAATTGTAAGTTTGTGACCGCTTTCACATTTGGATTGTGTATGAGCCATTATCATATTAGTATTAATTTTGCTAGAGTTTAACAATTTTTGAATTGTTGAAGAAACTTTTAGCAACTGATTTTTTTTCCATCTCATGACAGTCTATGTCGTGTGTATAGATTTCTAACTGCTAAGAAAAAGTATCTTTTTGGTATCTATTTGGAAATCAGCTCTGTATTATTAGATTTGTTAGATTAGGTATCACTTTCCTAACATTATAAGGATAATATGAACATCGAATATGTAGTATGGCATTATATCCGGTATCTGAAGGTCCAACCAAAATCATTCAACAACTGAAGCAAATTTACCAGCTTCTTGTTGAAGACGTGCAACTATCGAAGAGATATGCGTACTGAAAAAATTAGAACGTATTTTTTCAGTACGCATGAAATGAGGAAAAGTATGAAAAAGGAAAAGAATATAATTAAATCCCTTAATTGAAGGTATTAATCATGGGATGAGTGCTTTTTAAGGGAGGAGTGTATACAATTTGTAAAAAAAACCTAGATATGTTATGAAATGTTATAGTGGATGTCTATAACTCCTAAAGAAGTTACCCCATTACTCTTCTGCATTAACCTCCCACTACTTCATATCATTATGGTTGTAACTCCCACACCTCCATAACCTCCTCCATGATCTTCCCCATGATCTTAATAGTTAATACCATATTCATGGCATCCCTTTGTATTACCTATATCATCCTATAAGAATCTTTCCTCTCTTTCTCTCTACGTTTTTGTATATTTATTTTCTTTATGTTGTTGCTTTGAGCTTAGTTTCTTAACACGTTATCATCACAATTGTTGTTTTATTCTTCTAATACTTCCTAAAAGAAATGAGAACCTTCCATGGAAGCTACAACTGCTTTTGTTGCTTTGCCGAGGATAACTTACATCTCGATAAAGATTTTGTGGTAAGCACTAAAAATGACACTGTCGTGTCATTAATTTAGTCTTATGTGCATAAAGATAAGAAAGGTAAAATTTTATACTACTGTAATGACTTGACCGGTCGTTTTGCATTTTAGGACCCCATTTCCCTAAATAAGACTTTCCGTAGTTGCTTTTAATGATTTATGACTTGTGGAGACGGGTGGTTCGGGATTTGGAGGAGTTTGGAATGGTATAGGAACACTCGGTTCCTTAAGGTTGGCTTTTAAGGCCAAGTTTGACTTCGGTCAACGTTTTGAGTAAACGACCTCGGAATCGAGTTTCGACGGTTCCGGTAGCTTCGTATGATGATTTTGGACTTAGGCGTATGTCCGGAACGAGTTTTGGATGACCCGGGACGTTTCGGCGCCAAATAGTGAAATATGATTTCTTAAGTTCAAAAATTGAGGTTTGGAACGTGTTTTTGTGTTATCCAGGTCCGAACGAAATTCCGAGACCGGAAATAGTTCCGTTATGTCATTTTATGACTTGCTTGCAAATTTTGGTGTCATTCCGAGTAGTATAGGTAGGTCCGGCGCATTGAAAGCGAATTATAGAACTAGAAGTTCAAAGTTTGATTCAATTTGGTTTTGGGGTCGATTCTTAGTTTCGTTGTTGTTTTTCACGTTCCGAAAATTCGAGCAAGTCCGTATCATGAATACATACTTGCCAGTGCCTTTAGATGGGGTCCCTAGGGGCTCGGGTGAGTTTCAGACCCCTCGGAGCTAAATGCAAAACACCAGATTTTCTGTATCTGGTTTCCTTCTATGCGTTCGCGGCTGTATTGTCGCGTTCGCATAGAAGGATCTGGGCAGGGGTGAAAATTACCCTATGCGTTCACATAGGTGCTCCGCGTTTGCATAGGGTAAAGTGATGGGCCATCCCAGCTTAGCCCTTACTCAGTGCGTTCGCACCCTCCCAGCCGCGTTCACGTAGGTCTAGCCAAGCTAGCCTCCGCGTTCGCATAGAAGGCCTCAGAAGGCCTAGCCATTTGTTCATCGCGAACGCACTGCCTTTGTTGCGTTCGCATAGAAGGGGCAGCATGGCAGTGTCTTTTAAAAACGGGACTTAGTCTAATTTTTGACATTCTTCTTCTTCCTTGGGCGATTTTAGAGCATTTCCAAGGGGACAATCGACCTAGTTACTGTAAGAGGTAAGTGATTCCTACTCTAAATTTACTTTAATACTTGAATTCTTAAGTAGATTAACCCATTAATTAGTAAGAAATCATGGGTTAGAGTAAAAACCTAGGTTTTATGAAAAATGAGAGAATTACCAAGGAATTTGCCATGGAATCATACGAAAAATATATATTATTGATCCTTAGGCTATGGGTGAGTGTTTCCTTCGAAAATTTCCGGAATCCGAGCATGTGGTCCCGGGGTGTATTTTGGGATTTTTCAAAGTAAGTAGAAATAACTAATTAAATAGGGGAATTTCATACTTTTGAGTATAAATTAACTTATTTATGCAACATTTGACTAGTTTCGAGTCCTTGGGAGACGAGTTTGGAGTTTCGGGCACATTCTTGACCCGGAAAGTAGGCTCGACGCGAGGTGAGTCTCCTTTCTAACCTTGTAAGAGGGAATTTTTCCCGTAGGTGATTATAAAATAATTGCATGTCCTTATTTGCGGGGGCTACGCACGCACGAAGTGACGAGAGTCCGTGCGTAGCTACTATTATGTTATGTCGGGTTGTTTTAGGATTCACAAGTATGCTTTATGTGCCGTACACGAGACCCTAAATGTAATTTAAGTTGCCTAATATCCTTGAATTTGTTATGTGAATATTTAGGAAGTTACATTCAAATTTACATTGCTTAATTCTTGTCTTCAAGTATAATCTCTATTAAATTCCTGAATTCTTGATAATTATGTGTATGTATACGGGCACCCGCCTCGCATGTATGATTCGTGAGCGGGATAGCCCTATAATTATGTCAACCGCATCGCATGTTTGATTCGCGAGTGGGGTAATAGATGCATCTATGGTTCGAGCCGTTCGACCCTTCGGTAGTGCACATTTATTTTCACGACGTATCGGTCGTACGATTTCGGCATACTATGTGCTATTTAATTGACTGGGAGTTCTATGATACCGGTATCAGTTGATTTATATGAAAAGAAAAATGTAGTAAATTATATGCTAGGGAAATTGACATGCAAATGTAATTATAAATTGACACTTGATGTTTCCTGTCTTTATGATTACTATGACTACTATTCCTGCTTAGTCTTCATTTAATTATATTCTTTTGACTCTAGTAAGTATCACGTCGACCTTTCGTCACTACTTTTTCGAGATTAGACTGGATACTCACTGGGTACATATTTGTTTATGTACTGATGCTACGCTTCTGTACTTAATTGTACAGGTTCTGAGGCAGGTGCATCGGGATATTCGTCAGGAGTTCGTCCCTGACCTATAGTTGGTGTGGACTTCTCGGTGAGCTGTTTTCCTTGACGTTTTCTCTGGCAACACCTTGGAGTTCCTCCCTTTTTTTTGCTATGTATGTTTATATTTTCATCAGACAGTAGGGCAGACTTGTATTTTCTTTTGGATACTCATTCTATTAGATGCCCGTAGACTTGTGACGCCAGTTTCTGGCACACTCACGTGGTAGTCATTATAATTTGGGTTGTAATTATTGGTTGTGACTAATATGGTTATTTCCCTCTTTACGGTTGTTTAAGTCATTTGTTTATTTCGTGATTTAAATTCTAAAATTTCACAAATATTGGAAAAATGTGTGATAAATTAATAAGAATCACTAGCAAATTAAGGTTGGCTTGCCTGACATCGGAGTTGAGCGCCATCGCGACCTAAATTAGGATTAGGGTCGTGACAACTATATCATAGTTAACCTCATATTGATCTCAAGTCAGTCTCATCTTATTCAATATGATGATGAGTGTTATATCTTCTTGCTTCAAATTCATGAAAATTAAGGGTGTGTTTGGTATAAAGGAAAATATTTTCCATGGAAAATGTTTTCTTGGAAAACAAATAGTAATCTTATTCATTTTCTGGTGTTTGGTACGCAAATCAAGAAACATATTTTCTCAAGAATATTCGTAAATAATTTTGATACAATAAACACGAGGTCATAAACTTTCGAACCAACAACCTTCCGAACCCACAAATTTCATAAACTTTTAAACCGCAAAACTTTCGAAACCGCGAAATTTCAAACCCGTANAAAAAAAAACAAAAATTTTAAAATTACAAAAAAAGTTAAATTTTTTTTTTGTCCAGAGTGGGGGTGGGGGGAGGGTGGAGTGGGTGGTGACGAAAAAAAACTTTTTTTGAGAGAGGGCATGTGGTGGAGTTAGGTGGGTGGGTGTGAGGGTAAATGGAGTGGGGAAGATTAAGAAGGAGTTTTGGAAAATGTTTTCCTTTATCTTGATATGGAAAACATTTTCCTCCAATTGGAGGAAAATGAATTGATGAGGAAAATATTTTCCAAAAAATTTAAGCCAACCAAACATAAAAAAATTAAAAAACATTTTTCGGAAAATATTTTCCTTCATACCAAACACACTCTAAGACTAATATTAAACGCAAAAGGATTGTATTCTGAACCTTGCAACAATGAAACTTTTGCATAGACATTTGATAAATTATAAATCTAATTAGATTATTTTGAAGCACGATCGTTTTTCTTAGAAGCAATCCCATTCTCATTTTTAGAAATGGTGCCAGTAAACAATAGTCTTTACTGCTTTTCATATGCTTGAACCAATAATTTGAAAATTATTTATATGAAAAGGATTATATCTAGCTAGCTTATTGGGACATCTTTTATGTAAATACATAATTTGTTATGCATATAATCACAAAGTGTTAATATTTTTAAAGGTTTGAGGGTGAGTCCCTAAGCATTTTAGCCCAATATGATATTTTTTAAGGGTAAGACGGTGGATTTAAGTTCCAACGCACCATGAGGGTAAGACATCGGGTTTGAGTCCTGATGCTCCATGATAATAAGAGTTGGGTTCGTGTCCCAACTAAATATGGCCTAACATGTCTTTATATGGGTAAGGCATTGGGTTTGAGTCCCACTGCACCATATTGATGATATAATGATGACTAAGGATAAATAATGTGTTTTTCATGAAAAATCATGAAGCTTGTCCCACTTGATTCGCACCTATGATGACCCAAAAGGTCATCCTAAGTAATTCTAGCTAAATCTCTGTTCCGAGGCCCCGAAAGCCTTCGTTAATCTCACCTCGATATGCGTGTGCAGCCCGGGCATGTAGCCGGGAAGCTTCTATGTGAAAATTTGATAAAAATGGAACTTTGGATTAAATAATTGAATAAAGTTGACTTTGGTCAACATTTCTGGTAAACGGACCCGGACCCGTGATGTGACGGTCCCGGAGGGTCCGTAGGAAAATATGGGACTTGGGCGTATGCCCGGAAGCGAATTCCGAGGTCCCAAGCCCGAGAAATAAATTTTTAAAGAAAATTATTTTTTGAAAATGATAAAGACTTTTGAAAATGAGTAATTATGTGAAAACCGTATTACCGAGCCCGTATTATGGTTGCGTAGCCCGAAACAGGTTTATTATATGTTATGTGACTTATCTGTGAAATTTGGTGTAAAACGGACTTGAAATGACGTGATTCGGATTAAAATGGGAAACTTAGAAGTTTATGAAGTTTGAGAAAATTCTATAGATTTTGGAGTTTAATTCATTGTTTTGAAGATATTTTGATGGGTTAAAAACTTGAACAAGTTCGTATGATGTTTTGGGAGTCGTGTGTGTTTTTGGTTTTGAGCCCCGAGGGCTCGGGTGAGTTTCGGGTAGGTGTCGCAGTGCAAAAAGGATTGAAAAATCTGGTGTTTTGAGTGATTTGCTGATATCTGGTGTCTACTCAGTGCGATCGCATACATAGACCCGCGATCGCACAACTTTGTGTTAGGGGGTAGGGCTGTTCATTTGGATCGGATATCCGAAATCCGAACCGATCCATTCAATTTCGGATTTCGGATTTCGGATTGTGTTTATAAAAATTTCGGATTTCGGATCGGATTCGGATTGGTATATTTTAATCCGATCCGAAATCCGAAATTATTAGGCAATGTATAAATACTACACTTTAATTTCGGATAGTCAGTACTTTCTTTACATCTTCCTCCAAGTTATTACCTTTACAATTGCTAGAGTTAGCTATATTGGCACCATAGTACTCTCATAATTGTATAAACATGAATTTTTCTTAATGCATTGCCTCTTTTACAAAGAAAATATACATATTAGTTTACAACATTGAGGCATTTACGATCCGAAATCCGATCCGATCCAAACTTTAAAATCCGAATCCGATCCGATATAATTCGGATCGGATTCGGATTGCATTTTCTAGAATCCGAAATCCGAAATCTGAATCCGAAATGTGCTAAATCCGATCCAATCCGATCCGTGCACAGCCCTATTAGGGGGAGGGTCAGTTCTTCTATGCAATCGCATAGCAAGGGGCGCGATCGCATAGGGATATAGGTGTCCGGGTGGGGCTGGTCCAATATGCAGTGCGATCGCACTATCATGCCCGCGATCGCAGATCTAGTCAGTCCCTCCTCTATGCGATCGCATTCCTATCTCCGCGATCGCATAGGCTAATTTTGCCCAGTTATTTTTTTAAGTCTAAAACAGACCCATTACGGGATTTTTGCCATTCTTCACCCTTTTCTTCTCCCCCAAACCTCCATAACCGAGAATCAAGCTCCCCAACCTCCATAACTCCATAGGTAAGTGCTCTTAACCTCGTTTTCTCTTAATTTCTTCAACTAATCACTAGATTCTAGGCCTAAAACATGGAAATTAAGGTAGAAATTGGGTTTTTGGGTAGTGTTACGTTTTTGGGAAAAATTGGATGATTCAACCTCAATTTGGGGTCGGATCCTAAAACTAATTACATAATTGAACTCGGGGGGTTATGGATGATCGGGTTTTGGTCCGAACCTCGAGTTTAGACCACGTGGGCCCGGGGTCAAATTTTGATATTTTTGAAGAATGCTAGAAAATGAACACCTAGGCTATGGGATTATATTATTGAGTCTTTATTGATATTATTGAATTAATTATGGATAGATAACGTTGTTTCGGAGTCGGATTATAAAAGAAAGGCGGTCTTAGACGGCTGATTGCCATACTTTGGACCGAGGTAAGTGTCTTGCCTAACTTCGGTGAGGGAATAGGTATTATTTGCTATGTGCTAAGTGATTATCATGTTCATTGCATAGGTGAGGTGACGAGTACCTATGCAATGTGTGTCAAGCATGCCTGTGAGTTCATTTTGATAGAAATTGCAGTATTCCTTCCATGTTTAGCAAATTATGAGATTGTCTTTACCTGGTAATCTATTCTTGTTGGAAGTATTGACTGTTGAGTTTGAGAAAGTGTTGATATTATTGATAAACCAAATGTAGAGGATACGATCTAAGCGATTGGTTATAGCTGAGACCCTTGCCGGGCATTTATTGAGTTACCAAATTGATGTTTTCCCCTTGCTGGGTGTTATGAACTGCTTTTTTTCTCTATGTTGTACTCCTTGCCATTTACCTGTTATTGTTTGGTGAGGAAGAGTGTAAAGCACGAAGGGCGATGCCGTGCCATGATATCTGATTACATTGCATAGTAAGGAAGAGTGTAAAGCACTAAGGGTGATGTCGTGCCGATTGTTTGTTATTAATCACACGAGGGGACATGCCGTGTTGATCGTTTATTGTTTATCGCACGAGGGGACATGCCGTGCCGATTGTTTGTTATTTATCACACGAGGGGACATGCAGTGTTGATCGTTATTGTTTATCGCATGAGGGGACATGTCGTGCCGATTGTTTGTTATTTATCACACGAGGGGACATGCCGTGTTGATCGTTTATTGTTTATCGCACGAGGGGACATGCCGTGCCGATTGTTTGTTATTTATCACACGAGGGGACATGCCGTGTTGATCGTTTATTGTTTATTGCACGAGGGGACATGTCGTGCCGATTANACCATGTTTTGCATAGTGAGGAAGAGAGTAAAAGCACGAAGGGTGATGCCATGCCATTAATTACATTCCTGGCATTTGAACTTGTCGTTACTTGGTACTTTCTATTAAACTGCTTCTTATCTGTTTTCTTATGACCAATATACTGTCATATCTCACTGGTGACCCCCCCTTAACTGCTCCCGTTTCCCCTAATTTGTCTGTTTAATTCTTGCGTTGCTATCTGGGTTATATGTTGTAGAATAGGACAGGTGTATATCGTTGCTAAGTCTAGCCTCGTCACTACTTCGGCCGAGGTTAG
>ML292939.1:0-26701 GCA_005239495.1 Nicotiana undulata | reverse complement strand
GCCGAACGGGTCTATACTGCTCGGAATGACCCCAAATTTTGCGTACAAGTCATAAATGACTAGACGGAACTATTGCCAGTTCCGGAATTCCATTCGGACCATGATATCACGATGTAAAATTCCAGGCTGAATTCCAAATCACATGAAATCCTGAATTCTAATTCAGGTGCCAAAATACTCTCGGGTCATTAGAAACCCAAGGCAAACACACTCCCAAGTCTGAAATCATCATCCGGAGCTGCTGGAGCTGCCAGAACTCGATTCCGAGGTCGTTTGCTCAAAATGCTGCTCAGAACCAAAATTAGCCAAATAGGCTAGCCTTCAGGAACCAAGTGTTCCTGAACTGGCCAAATCACTTCTGAATCTCGAACTACCTGCCCACACAAGTCATAAGGCACGAGTAGTCGCTATGGAAAGAGTCATTCACGGGAACGGAGTCCCAACACACAAAACGACCGGCTGGGTCGTTACATAGCGCCCCCGGCAAAAGGGACGTTAGTACCATTGAATAGTACTAGTATGTATGAACAGACTTTACTCTAAGTAAAATCAAAGCAATGCGCATATAGAAGGCAGTCAAAGAAACCAAACAATCATTGCACAGAGATACAGAGAATCACAAATGAGATTTTCACAGTTCCTTACTTCAATTGTTCTCCTGTTGCGGCGCGCAACCCGATCCCACCTTACAATCATATTCCGCCCTTATTTCTTCTCATTATTCCACCCTTATTTCTTCTGTTGCGGCGTGCAACCCGATCCCACAGTACAATCACATTCGACCCTTATTACTTTTCAACATATCGTCCTTATTTCACCTGTTGCGGCGCGCAACCTGATCCCACCGGACAATCATATTTCATAGCAACAACAACAACCTACAATTCAATCACAAGGCTTCATGTCATCAAGAGTATAATTTCATACCAACCAAACAAACATGTGATCACAATAGTCTTTACCAAACAGTAAGTCATGTACGGTATGCCACAATCATTTAGCTTAATAAAATCAGTCCATATTTACTTCCCATCATTTGTAGCAACATCAACCAACAATTCAATCACAAAGATTCTCATCATCAAGTACATTCATTCGTAACAACCAAATAACCATATGAAATCAAGGCCACAGAAATCTTTACCAAACAGTTAGTCAAATGCGGTATGCCATCAACATATAGCTCAATTAGTTAAATCCACATTTCCTTTCCATTATTTACTACACAACATCTAGCACTTAGATGCATTCAACTACTGGATTCGTTATCATTTCTTTCATTTGGTAGCACAACCTTTCATACCAAGATTTTCAAGCACATAACGAGTTTTGCACATGATAGAGTAAGCACAAGGAATCACCCTTTTCACAATCTCACATAACAGGGTGGCATGGAAAATCAACTAGGACAATCAGAGAATAGAATCTTACGTCTCAACACATTAGAACAATCAATTCACATATGCATAAGCCAGGAACTCATACCGAATGCTCAGACACCAACAAGGCGACTCTACAAAGATTAAAGTTAGCCATACATACCTTGAGTCAGAATTTCCCTTTAATATCTATTCTCAAACCACCGGACCATCTAATGCCTTCAATCAAATTTTCAAGATGACATGTTTAGACATAGAGTTAGAAATCATGAACTCATTTGGGCATTTTATCAAACACTATGTGATCCCTTAGATTAACTAAACCCTTTTTAGTGAAAGGACATTCTAACTTGCTTCTCTTTACTAGATTATGGAAGACTATTGACATGCATGCAAGGTCTTAACTTTCATTCTCAAGAACCAACCAATGTGTGTTTTATTCTTAACTAAAATCTGAGAATTTGGGGAAATAAGGTGAAGACTTACCTCTTGTGGTGAAGAAGACAACGACTACTCGAAGATTTCCAGGCCTGAGTAGAGGTGGTGGACTAATTTGATGAAGAAGATGACTTTCTCTCACTGAACCCACTCCCCCTTCTCTCCATCTTAGTCAGATAGATGTTAAAAATGAAGCGGAGGGGTCTTTTATTAAAGTAGGGGTCGGGTTTTAAATTCAATAATTAGAAGTCCCGAAGCCGAAAATACGGTCAGGAATGCGATCGCATTCCTGCTATGCGGTCCACATTCCTGTCGCATAAATGGCCCTCAGCTGGGCCAAAAAAGGAAAGCAGGCTACCCAGGTATGCGATCACTATGCGGTACGCATACCTGTTATGCGATCGCATAGTGCGTCGCATAACTCCCTCTGCAAGAATAGAGGTGAAAGAATGCGACAACCATGCGACCCGCATTTTTAAAATGCGATCGCATCTTGGGCCACATAGTTGTCCTTGAAATGGACAGCAACTGTCCAGGTATGCGACCACTATGCAGTCCGCATACCTGATCTGCGATCGCATAGTGGACCGCAGATCCGCGAAATTCTGGGAAATTATATCCTTTAAGTTCCGGGGTACTTTTACTTCAAAAAGGTCTGTTTTTAAGAATTTCTACAGTTATAACAACATGGGAACCTACCCGGGCATCTTCTTTAGAAAAATAAATTTACGGGTCTTTACAACAAAGTGCAGAGCAATAGAGTGCAATAATTAGCCTTGGCTTGTAGCCGGCTAACTTGAGTAGCAATAGCAAGTTACAAGAGCAAAAAGTTTAAGTATGAGAGAGAGAATTGTGGTCTAATGTGAGTTCGTGTGTCCAGAAGATTGTTTATGAGAGTAGAAGAGAGCAATATATATATATAGTAGTTTGAAAGCTAGGTAAAATAAGGTAAGAATCAGATTGTTTCGTGATTATAGGACACAAAATCAATTAAGAATAAAATAACTCCCAAGTCTTCCCTTAATTAAGGGAATTAGTTCAAACGGTAAAGAACAAGTAACAAGTAAGGGAAGAAATCACGTGTAGCTGGAGCATAACAAATAAGGAAATAATTCAAACACAGTAGGTACATAGTAAGCAATTAAGGCTAGGTACATAGTAAGCAATTAAGGCTAGGTACATAAGATTCTAATTAAAGAAATAACATAAATCAATTAACAGTATAGTCAACCACATAATAAGGCAAGAAAATAATTTAAAGGTCAGAAATCTAAAAGGATATTAACACAGGAAATTAGGGATTCAAGAATCGAAAATGGTACTAATATTAAGGGAAACAATTTAGACTTCCATGAATAAACAGATAAACAGAGTATAAGCAAACAGAACCAAATCGAAAACCCTAATAAAACATTATTAGGGTAAAAATAAGAAAACACTTTAATCAATCGAGGCATACTTATGAGAATCTAACACACACATAGCAGAATCGAAAAGCAAGGATGAACTCAGGAATTATAACATAGTGTTAAAACTAGGGTTTTAACATAAAAAATTAAGATTAAAAAGCAACTTAACAAAAAGTCGTTTAAACATATGAAAATCAAAGAATAACCTTAAAAAGACCATAAATATTTTGAAGAAAAGTTCCAGAAACCCTAATGGGAAAATAAAGCGACGCTTTGAGAAATCGAAAGGTTTTTACCACAAAACAAACGAAAATAGCTCAGAAAAACCTCAGATCTGTTATAGATCTAAGAGGTACAGGAGAAGAGATTAGGGTTTTCTAGAAAAATAACCCAAAAATAGAGAGACCGGCTTAGAAACCCATAGGTTTGGCCGAAAAATAGAAAGATCTTAATCGATCGAGCCATGGTAGCCTGAGAATGGAGAGCACAGGCCCAGGGGGTAAGATAACGACCATTGGTCCCTTGAGGACCTCAGAGATGTCATGAGTCCGAACATGGAGGAGCCATTGAGGCTAGGGGTGGTGGTGAGAACCACCATCAATACCGGCAAGCAAGCAGTCGGTGAGTGGAAGCCATGGTAAGGTAGAGGGAGTTTGAGAGAATGAGAGGAGTGTGACGGCGGGTGATGATGAGAGAATGAGAGGGGTTTGGGGGTATAGTTTAGGTTAATTAAGGTAAGGTTAAATCCAAGTCGTTGATCAAAATTGATCAACGGCCAAGATCTAACTAGAGCTGGGTCGGGTAGATTAGAAATTGGGTTGTAACGACCCGATCGATCATTTTGCGCTTTAGGACCCCATTCCCCTAAATGAGACTTCCCGTAGTTGCTTTTAATGATTTATTACTTGTGGGAACGGGTGGTTCGGGATTTGGAAGAGTTTGGAATGGTATAGGAACACTTGGTTCCTTAAGGTTGGCCTTTAAGGCCAAGTTTGACTTCGGTCAATGTTTTGAGTAAACGACCTCGGAATCGAGTTTCGACGATTCCGGTAGCTTCGTATGATGATTTCAAACATGGGCGTGTGTCCGGAATAGGTTTTGGATGACCCGGGAACATTTCAACGCCAAATAGTAAAGTATGATTCCTTAAGTTTAAGAATTGAGGTTTTGAGCGTGTTTTTGTGTCATCGAGGTCCGAACAGAAGTCCGAGATGAGGAATAGTTCCGTTATGTCATTTATGACTTGCTTGGAAAATTTGGTGTTAGTCCGAGTAGTATAGGTCGGTTCGGCGCATTGTTAGCAAATTCAAGAACTTAAAGTTCATAAGTTTGATTCTAGGGGTTTTGAGGTGTGGTTTTGAGTTTTAGCACTGTTTTGGGTGTTCTGAAGGCTCGAGCAAGTCCGTGGGATGATTTGTGACTTGTTGGTATAACTGGACGGGGTCCCGAGGGCCTCAGGGGTGTTTCCGAGGTGGTTTCAGACCATTTTCCCCCTATCTGCTGCTGCTGTTTTCTGGTGTCGCTGGTGTTCTATACGATCGCGGTCCATAGTGAGCGATCGCGAAGAAGAAATTTAAGGGGGGATGGAAGTTGACCTATGCGATCGCAGGGGGTGCAGTGCGATCGCAGAAGAGGAAGGGCTGTAGCTACAGTTGAGGGCCTATGCGATCGCGGGGGTTGGAGATGCGATCGCACAAGGGTGTGTTTGGAGGCTGTGAGGCGTTTGGCCTGAGCGAACGCAGGAACTGCTATGCGGACGCACAAGAGGAATAAAGGGGGAAGCATAGTTGTCCTATGCGATCGCGGAGCATGTCATGCGATCGCATATGAGGGTCGCCTGGGCAGTGTCATATTTTAAACGGGAAATTTTCACTTCTTCTCCAAATTTCATTTGGTGTGGGTGATTTTGGGAGCTTTCAAAGAGGAGATTTCATCTAGAAATTGTAAGGTAAGTAATTCCTACTATAAGTTAAGTTGAATACTTGGATTTTTAGGTAGATTAACACACTAATTAGTGGAAAATCATGGGTTAGAGTAAAATCCTAGCTTTTATGAAAAATGGAAGAATTACCAAGGAATTTGCTATGGAATCGTACACAAACTATATATTAATAATCCTTAGGTTATGGGTAAGTGTTTCCTTCGAATATTTCCGAAATCCGAGCATGTGGGCCCAGGGGTGTAATTTGGGATTCTTCAAAGTAAGATGAAATAGCTAAGTAAATAGGAGAATTCCATACTTTTGAGTATAAATTTATGTATTTATGTAACATTTGGCTAATTACGAATCCTTGGGTGACGAGTTTGGAGTTTCGGGCGCGTTCTTGACCCGGAAAGTAGGTTCTATGCGAGGTGAGTCTCCTTTCTAACCTTGTAAGAGGGAAATTGTCCCCATAGGTAATTATAAATAATTGCACGTCCTTATTTGCGGGGGCTACGCGCGTACGAAGTGACGAGAGTCCGTGCGTATATACTAGTATGTTATGTTGGGTAGTTTTAGGACTCACGATCATGCTTTTATGTGCCTTACATATGTCCCTAAATGTATTTTCAGTTGCATAGTATCCTTGAATTGGTATGAGAGCATTAGGAAGTTACGTTCAAAAATATTATTGCTTAAGTTCTAGCTTTCAAGTACGATCTCTGTTAAATCCCTAAATATTGATAATTTTGTGTATGTATACGGCACCCGCGTCGCATGTATGATTCGTGAGCGGGATAGCCCTACCACTACATAAACCGCATCGCATGTCCAATTCGCAAGCGGGGTAATAGATGCATCTATGGTTCGAGCCGTTCGACCCTCGGCAGTGCACATCTATTTTTGCGACGCTTCGGTCGTACGCTTTCGACATGCTATGTGCTATATATATTGGACAGGGAGTTTTATTGTAATTGTATAGACTATTTTGTGTGGAAAGGAAATTTAGTACATTATATGCTAGTGAAATTTGATATGTAAAGGTAATTGCAAATTTATACTTGATATTTCATGTATTTGTGATTACTACGACTGTTATACTACCCTATCCCTTATTAATTATGTTATTTAATTGTTGACCCTAGTAAGTATCACGTCTACCTCTCGTCACTACTTCTTCGAGATTAGATGGGATACCCTACTTTTATGTACTCATGCTACACTTCTGTACTTAATTGTACAGGATCTGAGGCAGGTGCATCTGGGTATTCATCCGGAGCTCGTCCTTGATGTATAGTCGGCGCAGACTTCTCGGTGAGCTGCTTTCCTTGACGTTTTTCTCTGGCAGCACCTTGGAGTTCCTCTTTTCTTTTGCTATGTTTGTATTACATTTCTTCAGACAGTAGGGCAAACTTGTACTTTCTTTTGGATACTCATTTTTATTAGATGCCCGTAGACTTGTGACGCCAGTTCCTAGCATGCCCACGTAGTGGATATTCTATTTTTTTGGGTTGTAATTATTGGTGGTGATTACTATATTTATTACTCAATTTATATTTGTCTAAGTCACTTGTTTACTTCGAAAATTAAAAATTCAAAAGCCTCTCAAGTATTGGAAAATGTTTTATGAATTAAAAGGGATCACTAGTAAATTAAGGTTGGCTTGCCTGACATCTGTGTTGGGCGCCAACGCGACCTAAATTGGGATTTGGGTCATGACAACATGGTATCAAAGATCTAGGTTCACGTAGGTCTCACAAGTCACGGGCAAACCTAATAGAGTCTTGCGGATCGATACGGAGATGTCTGTATTTATCTTCGGGAGGCTATAGGGTGTTAGGAAACCTCTCTTTATTCATATTCTATCGTGCAGTCGATGGTATACTTAATCTCATTCTTGTATTCTCTCACAGATGGTGAGGACTCGCTCGGTTGACGTTCCAGACCCGGGATATGCCGCTACCCCCGCCGTCTGAGGACGTGGCAGAGGCTGGGGGAGGGAACCGGCCCGAGGTAGGGGATGAGGGCATCCCAGAGCTGTTCCATTAGCACCCCCAACGGATCCGGCAGAGGATCCCATTACCGAGGAGCAGGGTGAGGTGCCCCCAGCAGATCCAGCTTCGATGGACTTCATGACTGCACCGGGCTTCCAGGAGGTCGTGGGCCGTATGATGCGGTTCATGGATACTATGACGCAGGATGGTTTATTTCCAGCGGATCCTGCCACATCCCAGGCGAGAGGGGGAGTTCAGACCCCTACTGCCCAGGTCGTAGGGCATGCAACAACAGTATATCAGACCCCGGGTACACTGCCCGTGGGTGGAGCCTTGCCTGTAGCAGCAACACTTAAGCTCAGACCAGCTGCGAACGACGACCCGCAGAAGTTACTGGATAGATGGACCCTATTGCACCCTCCTATCTTTGAGGGTGAGAGGGGCAAGGATGCTCAGGACTTCATTGATAGGTGCAGGACAGACTGCACAACATGAGGATACTAGAGTCCCATGGAGTGGACTTCACTACTTTTCAGCTTGAGGTAGGGCCCGCAGATGGTGGCAGTCTTATATCCTCGGTAGACCGGCAGGTTCCCCTCCCATCACTTGGGAGCAGTTCACTCAGTTGTTCCTGGACAGATATATTCCACCTCTGAGAGGGAAGAGCTGTGGTATCGTTGAGCAATTGGAGCAGGGACAGATGTCAGTGACAGACTACGAGGCCAGGTTTTCTGAGTTGTGTCATCATCCCCTTATGATACTTCCTACTGATGCTGAGAGAGTGCAGAGATTTGTAGCTGGGATGCACTCAAGTATTAGGTCCAACATGGCCCGAGAGGTGGAGATGGGGACTTCCTATCAGCTTGTGGTTGAGATAGCTCGCCGGTTAGAGGGTTATCGATCGAGGGGCAGAGAGCAGAGCCAACAGGATAAGAGAGCTACGTTTTCTGGATATTTCAGAGGTGCCCCAGCCAGGGGTAGAGGTCATTTCGGTAGAGGCCATCCTGGCAGGCCTCCATATTTAGCTCCTCCCCCACCTCTTCGTGGTGCTTCAGTGAGGCCTTATTTCAGCGCCATGCCGGAGAGTTCCTACCGTCCACCAACCATTCAGGGTTCCTCCGGCGAGTATTTTAGTCATCAGGGGTATTCTAGTCCCTACTTCAGTGCCATGCCAGAGAGTTCTCACCGTCCCCTAGCTATCCAGGGTTCTTCTTCAAGGCAGCAGGCCATGCCACCGGTGAGATGTTATGAGTGTTGGGATCCAGGCCATATGAGGCAGACTTGTCCCAGGCTTCGGGGCAAGGCCGTCCAGCAGAGTTATCAGCCTACATTCCCAGCACTGGCGGAGGGCAGGCTGGTAGAGGTCGTCCCCCCAGAGGTGGAGGGCAGGCTGGTAGAGGTTGTCCTAGAGGTGGAGGCCAGGCAGGGGGAGCTCAACCGGCCCCTATTCATTCCAGCGGTGGTCACTCATCCGGTGCTCCAACTAGATTCTATGTTAATCCGGCCAGATCAGATGCAGTGGCCTCAGATGCCGTGATTACATGTATTATTTCAGTATGTGGTAGAGAGGCATCAGTGATATTTGATCCAGGATCCACCTATTCATATGTTTCAACCTTATTTGCTCATTTTCTGGATGTTCCTCGTGAGTCCTTGGGCACCCCTATGTATGTGTCCACTCTCGTGGGCGATTCTGTGGTAGTATACCGGATTTATCGGTCCTGTGTGATTACATTTTTTGGGTTCGAGACTAGAGTGGACCTCTTATTTCTCGATATGGTTGATTTTGAGATTATCCTGGGCATTGATTAGCTATCCCCCTATTATGCCGTGCTAGATTGCCATGCCAAGACAGTTACTTTATCTATGCCCGAGTTGCCTAAGCAGGAGTGGAGAGGTTCCTCAGTTAGTGCAACCAGTCGGGTTATTTATTTCCTGAAGGCTCGACATATGGTCGAGAAGGGTTGTCTGGCGTATCTTGCTTATGTGCGGGACACCACCGACGAGTCCCCGACGATTGATTCAGTGCCAGTGGTTCAAGAGTTTGCTGATGTATTCCCTTCAGACCTTCCAGGCATGCCCCCGGATCGTGATATTTATTTCTGTATTGATGTAGCTCCAGTCACTCAGCCTATTTCCATTCCCCCGTACCGTATGGCTTCGAAGGAATTGAAGGAGTAGCTTGAGGAGTTGTTGGCTAAGGGGTTTATCAGACCGAGTGCATCGCTGTGGGGTGCTCCAGTTCTATTTGTGAAGAAGAAGGATGGGTCTATGCAGATGTGTATTGATTACCGCCAATTGAACAAGGTCATCATTAAGAACAAGTATCCATTGCCATGTATCGATGATTTGTTTGACCAGTTGCAGGGTGCTCGGGTGTTTTCTAAGATTGATTTGAGAACACGGTACCACCAGCTGAAGATTCGGGACTCGGATGTTCCGAAGACTGCTTTTTGTACGAGATATGGCCATTATGAGTACCTGGTGATGTCCTTTGGTTTGACTAATGCCCCAGCAGCATTTATGGACTTGATGAACAGGGTGTTCAGGCCGTATATTGATTCTTTTGTCATTGTCTTCATTGATGACATTTTGATTTACTCACGTAGCCTGCAACATTTGAGAGTTGTGCTCCAAATTTTGCGAGAGCAGAAGCTTCTCCAAGTGTGAGTTCTGGTTGGATTCCGTGGAATTCTTAGGACATGTGGTATCCAGATAGGGTATCAAGGTTGATCCTAAGAAGATTGAGGGAGTTCAGAGTTGGCCACACCCTACTTCAGCTACAGAGATCAGGAGTTTCTTGGGTCTAGCAGGATATTATCGCCGATTCGTGGAGGGCTTTTCATCCATTTCAACCCCACTGACTAGATTGACTCAAAAGAATGCCCTGTTCCGATGGTCCGACGAGTGTGAGGAGCGCTTTCAGAAGCTCAAGACAACATTGACCGCAACACTAGTTCTAGTATTGCCTTCCGGTTCTGGGATATATACAGTGTATTGCGGCACTTCACGCGTTGGCTTGGGGTGTGTGTTGATTCAGGAGGGGAGAGTTATTGATTATGCTTCGCGCCAGCTGAAGGTTCATGAGAAGAATTACCCTGTGCACGATTTGGAGTTGGCGGCGATTGTTCATGATCTTAAGATTTGGAGGCATTACTTGTATGGGGTGCCCTGTGAGGTTTATACAGACCACCGCAACTTGTAGCACTTGTTCAAGCAGAGGGATCTTAATTTTAGGTAGCGCAGGTGTTTTGAGTTACTTAAGGATTATGACATCACCATTCTTTATCATCCGGGCAAGGCAAATGTGGTAGCAGAAAGGCGAAGAGTATGGGCAGGATGGCTTATATTGCAGTAGAGGAGAGACCTTTGGCCTTGGACATTCAGTCCTTGGATAATCGCCTAATGAGATTAGATCTTTCAGAGCCTCGCCGAGTTCTTGAACACGTGGTCGCTCAGTCTTCGTTATTGGGAGAGATTAAGGCCCGGTAGTTTGATGATCCGTTCTTGGTAGAATTACGGGAGACCGTGATTCAGGGTGGTGCCAAGGAGGTTACTATGGGTGAGGATGGTGTTCTGAGACTTCAGAGCCGTTTATGTGTTCCTAATGTTGATGGCCTGAGGGAGAGGATTCTAGAGGAGGCTCACAGTTCACGGTATTCTGTTCATCCTGGTGCTACGAAGATGTATCGTGATTTGAAGAAGCAATTCTGGTGGAGGAGGATGAAAAAGGACATAGTGGAGTATGTGGCTAGATGTCTTAATTGCCAGCAGGTCAAGTATGAGCACTAGAGGCCAGGAGGCCTACTTCAGAAGATGCCCATTCCTGAGTGGAAGTGGGATCGCATCAGTATGGACTTCTTGGTTGGGTTGCCTCGGACTTTGAGGAAGGTTGACGCGGTTTGGGTCATTGTGGATGGGTTGACCAAATCGGCTCATTTCATTCCAGTATCTACTACATATACTTCTGAGAGGTTGGCCCAGATCTACATTCAGGAGATAGTCTGATTGCATAGTGTGCCGGTGTCCATTATATCAGATCGAGGACCTTAGTTCACCTAGCACTTCTGGAGGGCATTGCATAGTGAGATGGGTACCCAGATAGATCTCAGCACAACATTTCACCCTCAGACTGATGGTCAGTCGGAGTAGACAATTCAGATATTGGAGGACATGCTCATGGCATGTGTGATTGACTTCGGAGGTCAGTGGGACCAGTTCTTGCCTTTGGCCGAGTTTGCTTACAATAATAGTTATCAGTCCAGCATCAGGATGGCTCCATTTGAGGCCTTGTATGGTCGGTGATGTCGTTCTCCTATCGGGTGGTTTGAGCCTGGCGAGGCTAAGTTATATGGCACCGACCTGGTAAAGGATGCTTTGGAGAAAGTGAAGTTGATTCAAAAGAGGCTCCGCACAGCACAACCCAGACAAAAGAGTTATGCGGATCAGAAGGCGCGTGATGTGTCATTTATGGAGGGAGATAAGGTCCTGTTGAAAGTATCGCCGATGAAGGGTATTATGAGGCTTGGGAAGAAGGGCAAGTTGAGCCCGAGGTTTATAGGTCCTTTCGAGGTGTTGAGGCGAGTTGGAGAGGTTGCTTATGAGCTTGCTTTACTTCCCAGTTTATCAGGAGTTCATCCGGTCTTTCATGTATCCAGGCTCCGGAGATACCATGCCGACTTCTCTCACGTGGTTTATTTAAGCACCATTCAGTTGGATGAGAGGTTGGGCTACGAGGAGGATCCAGTTGCTATTATTGACAGGAAAGATCGCCAGTTGAGATCCAAGAGAGTTTCTTCCGTAAAGGTCCAGTGGGGGGCCAACCAGTCAAGGAGGCCACTTGGAAGTTCGAGGAGGACATGCAGAGCAGATATCCACACTTATTCAGCACTCCAGGTATGATTCTAGACCCGTTCGAAGACGAACGTTTGTTTAAGAGGTGGAGAATGTAACGACCCGACCGGTCGTTTTGCGCTTTAGGATCCCGTTCCCCTAAATGAGACTTCCCGTAGTTTCTTTTAATGATTTATGACTTATGGGAACGGGTGGTTCGGGATTTGGAAGAGTTTGGAATGGTATAGGAACACTTGGTTCCTTAAGGCTGGCCTTTAAGGACAAGTTTGACTTCGGTCAACATTTTGAGTAAACACCCTCGTAATCGAGTTTTGACGGTTCCGGTAGCTTCGTATGATGATTTCGGACCTGGACGTGTGTCTGGAATGGGTTTTAGATGACCCAGGAGCATTTCAGCGCCAAATAATGTAGTATGATTCCTTAAGTTTAAGAATTGAGGTTTGGAACGTGTTTTTGTGTCATTGAGGTCCGAACGGAATTTCGAGACCGGGAATAGTTCCATTATGTCATTTATGACTTGCTTGCAAAATTTTGTGTCATTCCGAGTAGTATAGGTTGGTTCGGCGCATTGTTAGCAAATTCAAGAACTTAAAGTTCATAAGTTTGATTCTAGGGGTTTTGAGGTGTGATTTTGAGTTTTAGCGTTGTTTTGGGTGTTTCAAAGGCTCGAGCAAGTCTGTGGGATGATTTGGGACTTGTTGGTATAACTGAATGGGGTCCCGGAGGCCTCGGGGGTGTTTCCGGGGTGGTTTCAGACCATTTTTCCCTTATCTGTTGCTACTGTTTTTTGGTGTCGCTGGTGTTCTATGCGATCGCGGTCCATAGTGTGCGATCGCGAAGAAGAAATTTAAGGGGGGAGAGGGGGCTGGAATTTTGCCTATGCGATCACAGAGAGTGCAGTGCGATCGTAGAAGAGAAAGGGCTGGGGCTAAAGTTGAGGGCCTATGCGATCGCGGGGGTTGGAGATGCGATCGCACAAGGGTGCGTTTGGAGGTTGTGAGGCGTTTGGCATGTCCGAACGCGGGAGCTTCTATGCGAACGCACAGGAGGAATCAAGGGGGCAGCATAGTTGGCCTATGCGATCGCGGAGCATGTCATGCTATCGCATAGGAGCGTTGCCTGGGCAATGTCATATTTTAAACGGGAAATTTTCACTTCTTCTCCAAATTTCATTTGGTGTGGGCGATTTTGGGAGCTTTTAAAGAGGAGATTTCATCTAGAAATTGTGAGGTAAGTAATTCCTACTATAAATTAAGTTGAATACTTGAATTTTTAGGTAGATTAACACACTAATTAGTGGAAAATAATGGGTTACAGTAAAAACCTAGGTTTTATGAAAAATGGAAGAATTACCAAGGAATTTGCTATGGAATCGTACACAAACTATATATTAATGATCCTTAGGTTATGGATAAGTGTTTCCTTCAAACATTTCCAGAATCCGAGCATGTGGGCCCGGGGGTGTATTTTGGGATTCTTCATAGTAAGATGAAATAACTAAGTAAATAGGAGAATTCCATACTTTTGAGTATAAATTGATGAATTTATGTAACATTTGGCTAGTTACGAATCCTTGGGTGACGAGTTTGGAGTTTCGGGCGCGTTCTTGCCCCGGAAAGTAGGTTCTACGCGAGGTGAGTCTCCTTTCTAACCTTATAAGAGGGAAATTGTCCCCATAGGTAATTATAAATAATTGCATGTCCTTATTTGCGGGGGCTACGCGCGTACGAAGTGACGAGAGTCCGTGCGTAGCTACTAGTATGTTATGTTGGGTAGTTTTAAGACACACAAGCATGCTTTTATGTGCCTTACATGTGTCCCCAAATGTATTTTGAGTTGCATAGTATCCTTGAATTGGTATGACAGCATTAGGAAGTTACGTTCAAAAAATTTATTGCTTAAGTTCTTGCTTTCAAGTACGATCTCTGTTAAATCCCTAAATATTGATAATTTTGTGTATGTATACGGCACCCGCGTCGCATGTATGATTCGTGAGCGGGATAGCCCTACCATTACGTAAACCGCATCGCATGTCCGATTCGCGAGCGGTGTAATAGATGCATCTATGGTTCGAGCCGTTCGACCCTCGGCAGTGCACATTTATTTTTGCGACGCTTCGGTCGTACGCTTTTGACATACTATGTGCTATATATTTGACAGGGAGTTTTATTGTAATTGTATAGACTATTTTGTGTGGAAAGGATATTTAGTACATTATATGCTAGTGAAATTTGATATGTAAAGGTAATTGCAAATTTTTACTTGATATTTCATGTCTTTGTGATTACTACGACTGTTATACCTGCCTATCCCTTATTAAATTATGTTATTTAATTGTTGACCCTAGTAAGTATCACGTCTACCTCTCGTCACTACTTTTTCGAGATTAGACGGGATACTCACTGGGTACATATTTGTTTATGTACTCATGCTACGCTTCTGTACTTAATTGTACAGGCTCTGAGGCAGGTGCATCTGGGTATTCATCCAGAGCTCGTCCCTAACGTATAGTCGGCACGGACTTCTCGGTGAGTTTCTTTCCTTGACGTTTTTCTCTAGCAGCACCTTGGAGTTCCTATTTTCTTTTGCTATGTCTGTATTACATTTCTTCAGACAGTAGGGCAAACTTGTACTTTCTTTTGGATACTCATTTTTATTAGATGCCCGTAGACTTGTGATGCCAGTTCTTGGCATGCCGACATAGTGGATATTCTATTCTTTTGGGTTGTAATTATTTGTGGGGATTACTATATCTATTACTCACTTTATGTTTCTCTAAGTCACTTGTTTACTTCAAAAATTAAAAATTCGAAAGCCTCTCAAGCATTGGAAAATGTTTTATGAATTAAAAGGGATCCCTAGTAAATTAAGGTTGGCTTGCCTGACATCGAAGTTGGGCGCCATCGCGACCTAAATTAGGATTTGGGTCGTGACAACAAGGTTGGGCTACGAGAAGGATCCAATTGCTATTATTGACGGGCATGATCGCTTGTTGAGATCCAAGAGAGTTTCTGCTGTAAAGGTCCAGTGGGGGGGCCAACCAGTCGAGGAAGCGACTTGGGAGTCTGAGGAGGACATGCGGAGTAGATATCCACACTTATTCAGCACTCCAGGTATGATTCTAGACCCGTTCTAGGACGAACGTTTGTTTAAGAGGTGGAGAATGTAACGACCCGACCAGTCGTTTTGCACTTTAGGACCCCGTTCCCCTAAATGATACTTCCCGTAGTTACTTTTAATGATTTATGACTTGTGGGAACGGGTGGTTCGGGATTTGGAAGAGTTTGGAATGGTATAGGAATACTTGGTTCCCTAAGGTTGACCTTTAAGGCCAAGTTTGACTTCGGTCAACGTTTTAGGTAAACGACCTGGGAATCGAGTTTCAACGGTTCCGGTAGCTTCGTATGATGATTTCAGACTTGGGCGTGTGTCCGGAACGGGTTTTGGATGACCCAGGAGCGTTTCGGCGCCAAATAGTGAAGTATGATTCCTTAAGTTTAAGAATTGAGGTTTGGAACGTGTTTTTGTGTCATCGAGGTCTGAACGCAATTTTGAGACCGAAAATAGTTCTGTTATGTCATTTATGACTTGCTTGCAAAATTTGGTGTCATTCCGAGTAGTATAGGTCGGTTCGGCGCATTGTTAGCAAATTCCAGAACTTAAAGTTCAAAAGTTTGATTCTAGGGGTTTTGAGGTGTGATTTTGAGTATTAGCGTTGTTTTGGGTTTTCCGAAGGCTCGAGCAAGTACGTGGGATGATTTGGGACTTCTTGGTATAACTGGACGGGGTCCCGAGGGCCTCAGGGGTGTTTTCGGGGTGGTTTCGGACCATTTTCCCCCTATCTGCTGCTGCTATTTTCTGGTGTCACTGGTGTTCTATGTGATCGCGGTCCATAGTGTTCGATCGCGACGAAGAAATTTATGGGGGGGGGGGGCTGGAATTTGGACTATGCGATCGCAGAAGAGGAAGGGCTGGGGATACAGTTGAGGTCCTATGCGATCGCGAGAGATGCTATGCGAACACACAGGAGGAATCAAGGGGCAGCATAGTTGGCCTATGCGATCGCATAGGAGCGTCGTCTGGGCAGTGTCATATTTTAAACGGGAAATTTTCACTTCTTCTCCAAATTTCATTTGGTGTGGGCGATTTTGGGAGCTTTCAAAGAGGATATTTCATCTAGCAATTGTGAGGTAAGTAATTCCTACTATAAATTAAGTTGAATACTTGGATTTTTAGGTAGATTAACACACTAATTAGTGGAAAATCATGGGTTAGAGTAAAAACCTAGGTTTTATGAAAAATGGAAGCATTACCAAGGAATTTGCTATGGAAGCGTACACAAACTATATATTAATGATCCTTAGGTTATGGGTAAGTGTTCCCTTCAAAAATTTCCGGAATCCGAGCATGTGGGCCCGGGGGTGTATTTTGGGATTCTTCAAAGTAAGATGAAAGAGCTAAGTAAATAGGAGAGTTCCATACTTTTGAGTATAAATTGATGTATTTATGTAACATTTGGCTAGTTACGAATCCTTGAGTGACGAGTTTGGAGTTTCGGGCGCGTTGTTGACCCGGAAAGTAGGTTCTACACGAGGTGAGTCTCCTTTCTAACCTTGTAAGAGGGAAATTGTCCCCATAGGTAATTATAAATAATTGCATGTCCTTATTTACGGGGGCTACATGCGTACGAAGTGATGAGAGTCCGTGCGTAGCTAGTAGTATGTTATGTTGGGTAGTTTTAGGACTCACAAGCATGATTTTATGTGCCTTACATGTGTCCCCAAATGTATTTTGAGTTGCATAGTATCCTTGAATTGGTATGAGAGCATTAGGAAGTTACGTTCAAAAAATGTATTGCTTAAGTTCTTGCTTTCAAGTACGATCTCTGTTAAATCCCTAAATATTGATAATTTTGTGTATGTATACGGCACCCGCGTCACATGTATGATTCGTGAGCGGGGATAGCCCTACCATTACGTAAACCGCGTCGCATGTCCGATTCGCGAGCGGTGTAATAGATGCATCTATGGTTCGAGCCGTTCGACCCTCGGCAGTGCACATTTATTTTTGCGACGCTTCGGTCGTACGCTTTCGACATACTATGTGCTATATATTTGACAGGGAGTTTTATTGTAATTGTATAGACTATTTTGTGTGGAAAGGAAATTTAGTACATTATATGCTAGTGAAATTTGATATGTAAAGGTAATTTCAAATTTTTACTTGATATTTCATGTCTTTGTGATTACTACGACTGTTATACTACCCTATCCTTTATTAAATTATGTTATTTAATTGTTGACCCTAGTAAGTATCATGTCTACCTCTCGTCACTACTTCTTCGAGATTAGATGTGATACTCATTGGGTACATATTTGTTTATGTACTCATGCTACGCTTCTGTACTTAATTGTACAGAATCTAAGGCAGGTGCATCTGGGTATTCATCCGGAGCTCGTCCCTGACGTATAGTCGGCGCATACTTCTCGATGAGCTGCTTTCCTTGACGTTTTTCTCTTGCAGCACCTTGGAGTTCCTCTTTTCTTTTGCTATGTTTGTATTACATTTCTTCAGATATTAGGGCAAACTTGTACTTTCTTTTGGATACTCGTTTTTATTAGATGCCCGTAGACTTGTGACGCAAGTTCCTGGCATGCCCACATGGTGGATATTCTATTCTTTTGGGTTGTAATTATTGGTGGTGATTACTATATCTATTACTCACTTTATGTTTTTCTAATTCACTTGTTTACTTCGAAAATTAAAAATTCAAAAGCCTCTCAAGTATTGGAAAATGTTTTATGAATTAAAAGGGATCACTAGTAAATTAAGGTTGGCTTGCCTGACATCGGAGTTGGGCGTCATCGCGATCTAAATTGGGATTTGGGTCGTGACATGGGCTTGGGGTTTGGTCTTGGTTTAATCAGATATATTTTTGGCTGGTTTGATAGGGGTTGGGTAATTAATTTAGGCTAAAATTGAAACAGGAATGGGCTATTTGTTAAATACCAAGATAGTTAAATTAAAATAATTTTATAAAATAATTACTAAATATAAAAATGAATCCTATGCATAAAAATAACTTTAAAATGATTACTTGGTGTTTAAAAATATAAGGACTAATTTCTGGTAAAAAATAGCAAAAATATTATATGCATGAGCTATAATTGCAAAGTTATTGCAGTTATAGCCAAAAGATGCCAATTTGGTTAATTATGAAATAATTTGGTCTTAATAGGACCATAAAAAATAAATTAAATCAAGAAATGCTTTTGAAATCATTTATGATGCAATTTTATAATTATTTATTTGAAATAAAATACTGGACCAATTAATAAAATTGTTGACGAAATTATGGAAAAATACCCATTGCTAGTAATGCATGATTTTGAAGGTATATATGCAATTAAAAATATTTTGGTTAAAATTGGGTATCAACAACTGCCCCTCTACCCGGAAAGAATGAAAGAGTTGTCGGGTATAGATATGATGACCAATTTTGACCGAGCGAAACAATTTGAGAGATTTAGGGCCGCAACCTGGCTTCTGAGATGCCTACATATCCCTGGCTTTACAGGAATCAGGCCGTATGTAGTTCCGGATTCATCGGCCAAGCATACCGGTGAAGTCATTGCAAAAACAGATGCAATACCTAGGGATGGGCGAATGAACGGTTTATGGGGAGATCGAGTTTGATATGGTTGGGAGAACTGGAGCGGGCTACCTGCAAACAAGAATACTACAAGCATATATTGTGCGTAAATTTAAACATGATGTAGGTCCCCATTGGACTATGAAAGCTGTCTTCAGACGGTCAGGGATGACATCCTTAGACCATGATGTCCTCGACCATGAATTGTTTGATGAGAGATTCGCAGTCCATGAAATGATGTTCTCGGGCCATGAAGATGGTGCCTCCAAACTATGACGCCTTTGAATAATGATGTGCAAAAATTGGGAGAGATCCTCAAGCCATGACATGTTGTCTTCCGGCTATGAGGATGATGCCGTTAAACTATGACGCCTTTGGACAAATTAGCGATATTTCAGCCCATGAGATGCAATAATATAATGTTGACAAGACAGAGCTTAGTCTTGCGAATTGGAGGGCAGAGCTTAGCCCGAAAGAGAAGCGAAGTAGATAATTCTTTGAGAGACAACGTTTAGTCTCGGTGAAAAAGTAAATTGGAGGCAGAGCTTAGCCTCAGGCGGGTATGGAGACAGAGTTTAGTCTCATGCAAATGAAGGCAGAGATTAGCCTTATGCAGGTGAAGGCAGAGATTAGCCTTATGCAAGGGAAGGCAGAGATTAACCTTATGCAAAATGCAGGTAGAGCTTAACCTCATGCAAGATCGAGACAAAGCTTAGTCTCATGCGGGGGAAGGAAGCGATTAGCCTTATGCAAGGAAGGCAGAGATTAGCTTAACCTCATGCAAGATAGAGGCAGAACTTAGCCTCATGCGGGGGAAGGCAGCGATTAGCCTTATGGAGATGAAGGCAGAGATTAGCCTTATGCAAGGGAAGACAGAGATTAGCCTTATGCAGAGTGGAGGTAGAGCTTAACCTCATGCAGATGGAGACAGAGCTTAGTCTCATGCAAGATGAAGGCAGAGCTTAGCCTTATGCAGAAGAATAAATAGCATATGGTAAAAGGATTTCATAGCTGGTAGCACATATTGATATTGCAATCGTTGTGAGCATTGTGACTATGGAGCATGTTCATTCTCTATTCTGATAGCAAATTTCGACAAGTGCAATGGTTTCGAGAATTGTGATTTTGAACATGTTTGTCCTTTGTGCTGATAGCAAATTTTGGCATTTGCAACTGTGTTGAGATTTGTGACTTCGAAGTGTGTTTATTCTTTGTTCCTGCATCCAAAGAAAAATTGTGAGTTCTGTATATGGGGAAGGTTGGTTCATATCCCCGCTGGCTTTGCTCGACTCGTTCTGCTTGGTTTGATGATCATGTTCATATCATCGGGGTAGCATTTTCCAAACAGAGCTATTTTTGAAAGCAAGCATGCATGATTTTGTAAAGACATAGTATAAAATATATTTTAAGAAATTTAGATGAACCGACAACTGTGACACGGTTCAAGACATTGAAACCTCTCATGCTACGGAATATTTAGGGTCCTCTTCAAAATTCTACCCCAATTAGATGAATTGACGTCTCTGATTGTTGCGCATGCTGCGATCGACTGAACTTGCTTCGAAATTTTGAGGGTCCTCCTCAAAATTCTGCCCCAGTTTCCAATTGTGGGGAAAATGAGATTTTTATTGAATTATGACCGAACCCATAGGGCTTCCTACGTATCCCCTCTTAAACGGGAATCAGGTCAGGCGTAGTTAAATTTACATCATTTGAGGAAAGCATAAAGAATTACACATAGTAGCGTTTGACTGCATCAGAATTGATTGGTTTTGGCTAGACTTATCCGTCCATTTCTGCAAGTATAAGTGCTCCTCCTGTCAATACTCGGTGAACCATGTAGGGACCTTGCCAGTTGGGAGTAAATTTCCCTTTGGCTTCATCTTGATGTGGAAAGATCTTTTTCATCACCAGTTGCCCCGGTGTGAACTGTCTTGGCTTGACTCTTTTGTTGAAGGCTCTGGTCATTCTGCTCTGATAAAGTTGTCTATGATACACTGCATTCATTCTATTTCCGTCTATGAGGGCTAGTTGCTCATAACGACTCTTTATCCATTCTGCATCGCTGAGCTCAGCTTCTTGTATGATTCTTAAGGAAGGAATCTCCACTTCATCAGGAATAACAACTTCCGTACCATAAACCAGCAAGTAACGAGTTGCCCCAGTTGATGTACGGACTGTGGTGCGGTATCCTAGTAAGGCAAATGATAACTTTTCGTGCCATTGTTTGTGCTTTTCTATCATCTTTCTCAATATCTTCTTGATGTTCTTGTTGGCGGCTTCAACAACTCCATTCATTTGAGGTTTATAGGTTGTGGAATTCTTGTGCTTGATTTTGAAAATCTCGCACATGGCTTTCATCAGATCACTGTTGAGATTGGAGCCGTTGTCGGTGATGATTGACTCTAGGACTCCGAATCGACAAACAATACGGCCGCGGACAAAGTCTGCCACGACTTTCTTAGTCACTGCTTTGTAAGATGCGGCTTCGATCCATTTGGTGAAATAATCAATAGCTACTAAGATGAACCTATGTCTATTTGAGGCTGTAGGCTCGATTTGTCATATGACGTCCATTCCCCAGACGGCGAATGGCCAAGGCAAGCTTGTTGCATTGAGCTCACTTGGGGGTACCTTTATCATATCTATATGTACCTGACATCGGTAGCATTTCCGGACATACTGGATGCAGTCCGTTTCCATGGTCACCCAGAAGTAATCGGCTCAGAGTATCTTCTTGGCCAAGACAAAACCATTCATATGCGGGCCGCAGGTCCCAACATGTATCTCTTCAAGTAATTTGGAGGCTTCCTTTGCATCGACACATCTTAATAATCCCAAATCGGGAGTTCTCCTGTACAGGGTTCCTCCGCTGTGAAAGAAACTGTTGGACAATCTCCGAAGCGTGCATTTCTGAGTATGGTTCGCATGCTCTGGATACTCCCCCTTTGTCAAGTATTCCTTGATGTCGTGGAACATGGTTTTCCGTATGCTTCTTCTTTAACATGGGCACAATATGCCGGCTGGCTATGGATCTTTACCGGAATAGAATCAATGAAATTCTTATCTGGATGTTGTATCATGGATGATAGAGTGGCCAATGCATCGGCAAACTCGTTCTGAATTCTGGGGACGTGCCGAAATTTTGTCTTTGGGAACCTCTTTCTCAATTCCTACACATGGTGCAGATACGGAAGTATCTTGGAATTCTTGGTAGCCCATTATCCTTGTACTTGGTGTATTAGCAGGTCTGAATCACCAATTACAAGCAGCTCTTGAATATTCATGTCAATGGCAATGTTGAGCCCTAGGATGCAGGCTTCATAAGACCATATTGTTAGTGCAGGGGAATCTGAGTTTAGCAGATACCGGATAGTGTTGACCGGTTTTCGATACCAGGACAACTCCAATGTCGACTCCTTTAAAATTCGCTGCTCCATCAAAGAACATTCTCCAACCGTCATAGGACTCCGCAAATGTCTTCCCCTATGAACGACACTTCTTCATCGGGAAAATACGTTTTCAGGGGTTCGTACTCTCCATCCACAGGTTTCTCGGCAAGATGGTCCGCCAATGCTTGTCCCTTGACCGCTTTCTGAGTCACATAGACAATGTTGAACTCACTTAGCAGGATTTTCCACTTAGCTAGCTTGCCACTGGGCATGGGTTTATGAAAGATATACTTCAAGGGATTCATCATTGATATGAGGTACGTTGTATAGGCACAGAAGTAGTGCCTCAGCTTCTGGGCTACCCAGGTTAGAACACAACAGGTACGTTCTAGCAGAGAATATCGTGCCTCGTACCGAGTGAACTTCTTACTCAGATTATATATAGCCTACTCTTTTCTCCCTGTCTCGTCGTGCTGCCCCAGAATACAGTCGAAAGCTCCATCTAGTACTGCGAGGTAGAGTAGCAAGGGTCTAACTGGCTCTGGCGGCACCAAGACTGGCGGTGTTGACAAGTACTCCTTAATTCTGTCGAATGCCTTTTGACCATCCTCGGTCCATTTGGTTGCATCATCTTTCTTCAGCATCTTGAGGATTGGTTCACATATGATCATGGACTGGGCTATGAACCGGCTGATGTAATTAAGCCGCCCCAGAAAACTCATCACATATTTATTGTTCTTTGGCGGTGATAACTCTTTGATGGATCCAATTCTATCCCTCGGAGGCTGACGATGAACCCAAGCAATTTTCCAGTAGGAACCCCGAATGCACACTTCGCGGGGTTTAATTTCAGGTTGTATTTCCGCAATCTGTTGAAGAACTTCCTCAGATCTGCTATATGGTCGGTGGCTTTCTTGGACTTGATAATGACGTCGTCCACATATACCTCGATCTCTTTCTGTATCATGTCATGGAAAATAGTGGTCATAGCTCTCATATAAGTGGCCCCAACATTCTGTAGGCTGAATGGCATCATCTTATAATAGTAGACTCCCCACGGCGTGATGAAAGCCGTTTTCTCAGCATCTTCCTCATCCATCCAAATCTGATGGTAACCAACGAAATAATCCACGAATGACTGAAGTTCATGCTTGGCGCAATTGTGAATCAGGATATGTATATTTGGAAGAGGGAAATCATCCTTTGGACTGGCCCGGTTGAGATCCCGGTAGTCGACACAAACCCTAACCTTTCCATCCTTCTTAGGCACTGGCACGATGTTGGCTAACCATGTTGTATATTCAACTACCCTGAGGACCTTGGCGTTGATTTGCTTGGTAACTTCCTCTTTGATTTTCAGGCTCATATCAGGCTTGAACTTCCTCAACTTCTGCTTTACCGGCGGACACATTAGATTGGTTGGCAGCTCGTGAGACACAATGGATGTACTTAGACCAGTCATGTCATCGTACGACCATGAAAATATGTCTTCATACTCTTTCAAGAATTGTGTGTATTCCTTTTTCTCTGATGGTGACAAATGGATGTTGATGCGAGTTTCTTTAACAGTCTCTGAATCTCCCAGGTTGACTACTTTAGTTTCGTCCAGGTTGGACTTAGGTTTATTTTCGAAATCCTCGACTTCTCTAACAATTTCATCGGGTATGGCATCCTCTTCTTTTGAATCACTGTCCTTTTGTTGCATTTTCTCATTGCAAGTCACAATCATTGGTTCATCAAGATAGAAAATAGTAATGTTGTATAGATAGAAGTAATGGGAGAAAAATTGTAATAATAAATATTGATTCATTAAAACATAAAAAGCGCTTTTGATAATTTAAACAAATGTTTTAGAATATTGGAGATCTTATTAAAAAATGGAAATGAGAAAAGGAAATCATTAGCAAATGAAAATAGACAATGCTCGTTCAGCCTTGCTACCATGGGACTCGTCGGGCCCTGGATGTTCTGACAATCCAATTCTTAAGGAATGATCCTTCGATCATGGCTTGGATGGAAGGGCCTTCCTCCTCCTCCTCCTCCCCGACAATAACACAACAGTCCATGTCTTCATTTTCCATGAATAGATTCTTCAAGGCTGCCAATGCTTCTTCTTACTCTGACCCCCATATGACGTCGGCTTGCTGGAAGGTCTGCTCCAGATACGATATAGGCTGTTCCAATGGATAATAGGGACCGTGCCATGGTGGAGACCAGTTCTTGTACTCTTGCCATGTGTACTTGTATCCCAGACCAAAAGTGGTCCCATGGCGCTTGAGCTGTATTGGCTTGGAGATTCCCTGAAGATTCTTGCCGAGTCCTTTGCCAGGCTCGTACCCACTCCAGTTCAATATTCTTTCGATCTTACTATTCCACCACGTATCCTTGTCTATTGCGTTGACCCATTCGATGTGGTGATAGGTTTCTCCACCCAGCCTTCTTCTACCTTCAACCACCGGGATGGTCTGGCGACTATAGATAGGGTTGCTTCCATCTCCATGGATGGTTACTTCCTGGTGGTTCCATTCGAATTTCACTGCCTGATGCAATGTTGATACCACGACCCCAGCAACATGTATCCATGGACGTCCCAATAACAGGTTGTAGGACGCCGATATATCTATCACCTGAAATTCAATCTTGAACCATGTGGGTCCTATTTGCAGACAAAGACTGATTTCACCAATCGTAGACCTTTGAGAACCATCAAAAGCTTTTACATTCATGGACCCTTCTCTTATCTCGTACAATCCCTTGCCCAATTTCTTGAGTGTTGTCAATGGACAGATATTGAGGCTGGATCCCCCATCGATCAGAATCCTGGTGATGAAGTAGTCCTCACATTGCACAGTGATGTGCAGTGCTTTGTTGTGACTTAACCCTTCAGGCGGCATCTCATCCTCGTGGAAAGTGATCTTATGACTTTCCAGCACCTGACCTACCATATTGGCCATTTATCCACTAGTGATGTTATTAGGCATATATGCTTCATTCAACACTCTCATCAAAGTATTCCTGTGCATTTCTGAATTCTGCAGTAAGGACAGGATGGATATCTGGGCTGGAGTTTTGTTCAGCTGATCCATGCCCGAATATTTCTTGGCCCGCACCCTACTCCAAAGATCATCTGGGCATGTCTTAATGATGGGTGGTCTGTTGGAAGCCTGTTTACTAGACTCTGCCAAGTGTTCATGTGTATAGACCCTGTCGGTCCTGGTCATTCCCTGCGCAGCAACGACTTCTTCTGTCTTGGTTTTACCTTTCCTTCTAGCCTCAGCTACGTAATCCCAAGGTACAACATTAGTGTTGAAATGCGGCGTAGTTGACACTGTCACTGTTATTGGTGTGGCTACCTTTACTTCAAACGGGACGGGTAAAGTGGCAGGTGGCATTACTTTGACCTCAAACGGCACAGGTGCATCTGCGGGTGGTGCCACTTCAAACTCAAATGGGACTGACGCAGCTTCCTCGATATCTCCTGACGGCTGAATCTGGACTATGATAGGATTAAGTGTGACTGCTGCCTTTTTTGAATCATCACCTTCTACGATCAACCCAATCGACCCCTGTGGGTCCCATTCTTCCGCTATCTCTATCATGTTGATGCCTCCACCCCTATGGTCTGGGAGCAAATTTTTGCGGACATTGGGAGTATTTTCCTTTGCTTGAATGATCTTATTATCAATCAGAGACTGGATCTTATCTTTCAGTGAGCGACATTCATCAGTGGTATGTCCCTTCATGCCGGAATGGTATGCACATGTTTTATTTGGATTGACCCACTGGGATGATATTTCAGGGGTCAAAACAGGGATAAGAGTAACATAACGAGCAACTTTTAATCTTTCATACAACTGGTCAATAGGCTTAGCAATGGCAGTATATTGCTTGGGTGGCCTGCGGTCAAAATTGGGTCGAGGTCTTGGGAAAATTTGGCGAGCAGGGGGTGAATGGAAGTGAGATGGTTGAGAGTTGTATGTATGATAAACAGGGGCTGGTTGGGAATATCTGGGAGATGTGGGTTGATAAGTAAGCAAGGGAGATGGCTGATATGTTTGTGGAGGTACTGACTGATATGTAGGCAGTGGTGCTTGGTATGTAAGGGGGGAGGTTCGGTATACCAAAGGGGATTTGGGTCCCTGTGCAACCATTACCGTTCCCGTGTCCTTCTTCTTGGACGTGCCCTCAGACTGCAAGTCTTTGTTTGTGGCTTGTAGTGCTTCAAAGTTGGTAACCATTCCGCTCTTAATACCTTCTTCAATTTTTTCACCTAACTTGATGATGTCAGAGAATTTGTGGTTTTCAATCACCATCAACCTTTCATAATATTGTGGGTCTTCTGCCTGGACGAAGAATATGTTCATTTGTTCTCCATCTAGGGAAGGCCTGACCTTAGCTGCTTCAGACCTCCAGCGAGTGGCATACTCGCGAAAAGTTTCAGTGGGCTTTTTCATAAGATTCTGGATGTAAAATACGTCTGGTGCATTTTCTGTATTGAACCTAAACCGGTCCATGAAATCTGATGCCATTTTCACCTAGTTGGACCACTTCATAGGTTCTTGGATGATGTACCAAGACAAAGCATCTCCAGTGAGGCTCCTCATGTGTCACGACCCAAACTGGAGGATCATGACTAGCACCCGGGCCATACTTGCCGAGCAC